>JARVZY010000666.1:0-25681 GCA_030686995.1 Artemisia argyi
AGATCGGTATATACTCATGTTGAGATGCTAAGAAACTGATTGGGATGTTCAAAGGCAGTTCGCTAATGGAAAACAGAGAATATAGCAGAAGCTTTCCAAAATTCAAGTTGTAGTTAAGACCTTTTTTTACTAACAAACATATTTAAGACCTGAGTTTAGTTTTAGAATATAAAGCTTTCTAAGAACTCTTATAGTTATAATTGGATATCACTTTGATAGAATGAAGTTTGAGCCTAAAGTTTGCTAATTTGAAGCTCGAGTTATGCAAAATCAGCAGTGTATTTGATGATTAAACATAAAAGGTGACATTTGCTATTTATGTAACAAAATGTAGCTTGATTTCATCTGTTTAAAAATTCAGATCAAACTGGGTCAAGAAGATGACCCGTGAAAAAATAGTTCACTACGATGTTAGTTTTCTCCAAATTGTTAGAAGTTATACTTGCAGGCTCTCTATTTGTAAAAAATATTTTTAACCATTTTTGAGGGCTCATTTTAGGAAATATATAACATAAAAATGTAAGATTAGAAAAAGACTTTATGATGCCAGTGTAATATATGATTTTACTCGTTCAAAGATCCATCGATCTACTGAGATTAGCTAACATGTCTATTTTTTTTTATTATTATTATTAGAACAGGTAATTTTATGGAAGTAAAGTTCATATTGGTTTGGGAAAATAATAAAGTGTATGTTGAAGTCAAAGTAAAGAACGAGTGATTCATGTGAGTTTAGCTATTTCTCTTAAATGAATCTTATCTTTCTTGACCAAATAACAGCCTTATGTTATTGAGTCTTCGGTCTTCTCAATAAACACCTGATAATCTTACCCTTGTTTCTTTTCAAATAGTTAAGATAATTCTCTCGAAAACAGATCGATCCTTAGATAACAACTAGAATGGCGTCTACTTCATCTTCATCCATTCAAAAGAGCTTCAAGTATGATGTTTTTTTGAGTTTTAGAGGTGGTGACACTCGTAACAATTTCGTTGGCCATCTTTATCAAGCTCTTAAGCAAAAAGGCATTGAAACATATAAGGATGATGAAAAAATTGAGCAAGGGGAAAAAATAAATGACCAGCTCATGAGATCCATTCAAGAGTCGAGATTTTTCATCATTGTTTTCTCGAGGACTTATGCGTCTTCATCTTGGTGCTTAGATGAGCTAATAAAGATTATGGAGTGTCGGAAGACTTGCCACAAAACTGCCTTTCCCGTCTTCTATGATGTGGAACCCACCGAAGTTCGAAAACAAATGGGCCTAGTCGGAAAAGCGTTTTCCATACACGAAAACAAGGAGGCTGCTGGAAAATGGAGAGAAGCAATGAAAGAAGCATCCGATCTCGCAGGGTGGGAGTTGAAGAATATTGTTAGCGGGTAATTTATTCAATTCATTATATCTCTCGAATATTTCTTTTTAATCTATTGTTATAATTAAAATGTGATTATATGATCAGTATGCTATTACTATTATGTTCTGGATTTAAAATTAACTGTCTATGTGGGATTTAAGCAAGCAAATTAAAATAAATTTTCTTTATGTTACAGGGATGAATCTAAATTGATCCAAATAATTGTCGACAATATTTTTAGAAAGCTCTGTTCCATTAGTTTGAGTGTTGATGGAAACTTGGTAGGCATAGAGATGCGAAAAAAAGAAGTTCTTTCATCTTTAGATATTGGCACTAATGATGTTCGCATGATTGGAATCAAGGGGATGGGAGGTGGTGGGAAAACAACTTTAGCCAGAGCTGTTTATGATCAAATATCCACTCATTTTGATGGAAAAAGCTTTGTTGAAAATGTTAGGGAAGTTTCAAACATTCCTTTGTCAGGTTTGAAGACGCTACAAGAACAAATCCTAAGGGATGTTTTCGATGATAGAAATATCTCCATTAGTGGTGTTTCCGATGGGAAAAACATGATGATCCAGATGATGTGTCGTAAAAAGGTTCTTGTTGTTCTAGATGATGTAGATCGTTGTGACCAGCTTGAGGCCTTAGTTGGTGATCTTGATTATTTGAAGTCCGGAAGTCGCATTATTATTACAACAAGAGATGAGCAGGTGCTAGTATCACACGGAGTGAGCCTGATATGCAACATCAATTTGTTGACGAATGAGGAAGCAGTTTGTCTCTTTAGGAGATATGCATTTGGGAAAGAAATTCCAAATCAAGGGTTCAATGAGATGTCACGACAAGTTGTAAAATATGCTGCCGGTCTTCCTTTAACGATAAAAGTTTTGGGTTCATCTCTCCGTGGTAAAAGTGAGCTCGAGTGGAAAGATGCTTTAGAAAGACTAAAAAAGGTTCCGGAGCACGAAACCCAAGTAATCTTGAAAATAAGCTATGATGCTCTAGAGAATGATTACAAAGAAATATTCCTAGATGTGGCATGCATACTCAAAGGTGAGCAGAAAGACAATGCAATCCGAGTGCTTGAAAGCTGTGGGTTTCATGGTAGGATTGGTTTAAGAGTTCTTGAGCAGAAATGTCTCATAAATATATCTCAAAGTGGATCTTTGGGCATGCATGACCTTATTGAAGAAATGGGCAAAAATGTTGTGCGTCGATCTCACCCCAACGAGCCTCACAGAGGTAGCCGATTGTGGATTGAAGAAAAAATTGAAGATATACTGGATAATGATCTGGTAAGTATCAGATTTAATTGTAAGTTTGAGAAAACTAAGTTGTTTCATTTGTTATGACAAAGTTCTGATTACTGAGTTTTGGCTTTCAGGTCAATGAAGCAATAAGATGTATAAAACTGTCGCAATCGAAACTTAAGTTTGAAACTGTTATAAGAGGTCTCAGAAACATGAGGAAACTTAGAGTTCTTTACATGTGTTCTAGAGCTAACTGGAATTACAAAAAAGTTAGCCAGCACTTTCCAGATTCTTTACAATATCTTAGTTGGAGATGTTACCCTTTATTGTCTTTACACAAAACATTTCAAGCAGACAATCTGGTTGGACTTGAAATGTCTTTTAGCTCAATAGTACATATTTGGGAAGGGGGAAAAAGGAAGGTAATATAACGGTTCATTGGCTGTTTTTCATGATTATATATAATGATATACACCTACATTGGTTTCTTATTATATGTTTATCTTGTTTTGAATTGTTAATGACAGGTCCTTAATAAGCTGAGATTCCTTGACCTCAGTTACTCAAAGTTGACAATATTGAACCTTGAGGTGACTCCAAAGCTAGAGATATTAAAACTTGAGCATTGTAAAGATTTGAAAGAACTTTACAATCCCCATGGATGCCCAAAGCTCCAATATCTCAATCTTGATTTTTCAGATTTGAGGAATCTTAGCCTTGGGCCGACTCCGGATCTTGACAGGTTGAGTCTTGGAGGATGCTCTAATTTGATACAACTTCACATATCCCAATGTCCAAAGCTCAAAGTCCTCAAGCTTAATGGTTCTGAGTTGAGGACCCTCGAGCTTGGGCTGACTTTGGATCTTGAGACATTAAGTCTTGAAGGATGTAATTTGGCAGAACTTCACATGCCCAGTGAATGTCCCAAGCTCAAATTCATCAGTTTCCGTAATTCAAAGTTGAGGACCCTTGACCTTAGGCTGACTCCAAATCTGGAGAGGTTAGATCTTAAAGACTCTTCAAATTTAGTAGATATTAATGCTCCTGATGGATGTCTAGAAAAGCTTGTCTACTTAGACTTAAGCGGTTGTGGGAGGTTTAAATCCTTTTTGTTTGACAAACAGTCTAAACCACTTAAGGTTGGTTCTTTATCAGAGTTACATCTCATTTGCGAGTCGATAGATATATGCCCATTGCACCCCGACAATAGTTCTCCAAAGTTCCTGTTTACATGTTTTTATAAAGAAAATCCAGCAGCCTCATCGTTTGGAAATCTTGAGAAGCTTATTTCTATAGGTCAGTGTGTTTGCGCAAACTTTCAGAGTTTTTCAAGAAGCATTTGTAGTTTAAACTTCTTAAGAAAGCTTACTCTTGAAGGTAGTTTACTAGAAGTGCCCAAGGACCTTCACCACTTAGAATGTCTAGAGGAGCTAACTGTATCGAATACAAAGATTGAACATCTTCCCGAAAGTGTTTGTAGGTTGAAACAACTGAAATCTATAAAACTTATAGATTGTAACGATCTTTGGAGGTTACCCAAGAATTTTGGCAATTTAAAATGTCTAGAGGAGCTAACTGTATGGAATGCAGAAATTATACATGTTCCATATAGTGTTTTTGAGTTGAAAAAGCTAAAATCTCTCAAACTAAGATCTTGTTGGGATCTTGAGATATTAACTGCAGATTTTGGGGAATTAGAATCTCTAGAGAAGCTAATGTTGTCATCTACTGGAATTAGTCGGCTTCCAGATAGCATTTGCATGTTGAAACATCTGAAATATCTTGAAATTGAATGGTTGAGACGAAACCATATGAAGTTACCGGAGGATCTTGGCCGATTACAATGTTTAGAGAAGCTAATTATAAGGTGCTGTGTATCTTCTGGAGATTTTCCAAAGAGCATCTTTGAACTGAAACGCCTAAAATATTTTCATTTGCTCGATTGTACACTTGATAATTTGCCTGAGGAACTTGGGGATTTAAAATGTTTAGAAGAGTTAGATATAACAGGTACAATCATAAGTCATCTTCCACAGAGCATTTTTCAATTGAAAGGTCTGCGTATTATTGGGTATAAAGGAACTTTTGAGTTATGTGGCTTAATACCCAAGATTAGGACCTCCGATAATAGTGATGATGAAATGTTCTGCTACACAGTTGTTTAGTCTTCTGTAAACAACTATTATAACAGGTACTTTCTTTGTTTTCCTGAAAATCTGTCTTACGTTAATTCGAGTTTTGAAATTGATATGACATTAATTAAATTTTCTAGCATTTGATACATAATTTACTATCGAATATCGATCATAACAAATGAACCATTTCCTGCATGTTTCATTGCCAATCAGCACTTCATTTTAACAAAAATGAACTCGAAGCTCATTCCCCAAGCCCAACACTTTGTGCTGGCGCAATCAATTTTGCCATCTCTGAAGAATTTCGCCAAATTTTGGGAGCGTATTTGTGTTCATTTCAGGACATCGATCACTCTCAACATCATTGTTGTGTCATCTTATAGATTAAGCTCTAGTGTGGTGTGAAGATACTTTGCTGGTCATCAATAGGATAGTTTTATTAGCATCAATGTATGATATGTTATTAGGTACATTTGCAAACAATGATTGTTTTTCTTTTTATCATTCAGAATTAATGTTACAAAGTTTATTCATGGAGTTCAGCTTACGCAGCTGAGTTGTTCAGAAAGTGAATTTGTGCTTCTAATGAAAGGTTTATAAGTGATGTCAATATACTTTTGTGGTGCTATTATACAGGCATGTAATAGTGGCTCATTTTTCATATGTAGTACTGATGTCGTATGCACCAAGATGAAATGATCAAATATTACGATTTAACTATAGACTGTTTAATAAAGATATAATACCCAACTTGGAATATGTGATTAGTAATTGGAATGAATTACTGTAATAAGTTAAATAAGTTAGCTTAGGAACTTCAGCTAGCAGAGTTGACCTTTTTAGAAAGTCAAACTGTGTTTTTGATGAGAATAGTGGTATTCTATACCTGGTTGACTATTATCATATCAAAATTAAGTTCATTTAGTATTATCATGTGATTTTTTATTATCATAAAGAGGTTTTTGTTTATATAGGTATGTTCTACTCGGTCAAGACAGGGTAGTTGTGTTGACCCGTACTCTAGTTCCATGTGTTCTATAGCAGTTTAAAAAAAAAATACACGGTAGTTTGTCAAAGGCAGAGAAGTTGTTTACATGTTTATTCTTGTAAAGCTATCCACATTTCAAAGTATAAAAAAAACAAGAGGGGGAAAAGTGTAAAATAAGTAAAAGGGGTGAGAAATGAAGAAAAGGAAAGAGTTGAAGGACCTTTATCATTATCCAAACTCATATGTTCGGGTTAACCCAAACCCGACCCGTATTTGATTCTCCATTTGTGAACCAAATGCCTAAGGAATTCGAAGTTTGAATCTTTGATAGGCTAAAAATAATGGTTTTATTGTTTGATTACTTTATTTTAATCAGTTGATTGATTAATTGAGACAAGGAAATCGAAAACCCCCAAAATGTGGCTCGTTTTGGGTAGAAAGCGGGTCAGAGTACCCAAAATGTGGATTTGGGTTCGGTTGTTGATGATAATGCTAAAGGTAAAAGTAATTCTTTCATTTTGGTGATTGATTTGTTAAACTGATTAATCTTTGTTTTGTTTAGGATACTTTTATTCAATTTGTTTATCTGATTATTGCTTTGGTTTGTTTGATATACTAGTTTTTTAGAACTTAGGATTGCTTATCCAAACTGTTTTAGTTCAGTTTCAATAAGCAAATCAACAATTTCTTTGGTATTGCTGATTACTAACATATATGACAATTTATATATTAATATGTTGATGTCAATAATACATGTCTGGTAATTGATTTATGTATATGGAAATTTATAAAAAACTAATTGTTAAAATATTTAGGAAAGGAATGCTTTATAACCACTACAAAAAGAGTCTTTTATGCAATAATACATGTCTGGTAATTGATTGTGTATATGGATATTAAATAAAACCAAGCCTAGTCAAAAAGCATTCTTTATGGTCTTTTTTCTATGTTTGTTTGCACAAAAAGAGTCTTTTGTGACCCCATCTCATGCATTTCCAAAGTTTTTCCACACAAAAAGATCACCTTCACATTCACCATTGATCCTTCGTAGCAACATCCTTATTAATATAATATAATGGGTGTGTTTCGGTGTAATGTAATCAGCTTAGCCTCAAAAAATGAACGAATTGAAGTTCTTATAACACTACCTTTTTAGTATAACCTCTTTAGGCTTATTCAATTCATCCAAGTTTCTTTGTGATCACCTTAATATTCTACTTTTTTCAGTTATAACTTTAATGGCATCCACTTCAAGTTCTTCCGTTCAAAACAGCTTCAAGTATGATGTCTTCTTAAGCTTTAGAGGCGAAGACACTCGAAAGAACTTTGTTGATCATCTTTATTTTGCTCTTACACAAAAAGGTATTGAAACATACAAGGATGATAAGAATATTAAGCAAGGGAAAATGATCAGTGATGAGCTTATTAAGGCCATTGAAGACTCGAAATTTTACATTATTGTTTTTTCAAAGAACTATGCTTCTTCATCTTGGTGCTTGGAAGAGCTTGTTAAGATTATGGAATGCCAGAAAGGTTTTGGGCATACCGCGTATCCCGTGTTCTATGATGTGGAGCCCACTGAAGTTCGCAAACAAACTGGGGCAGTTGGAGTTGCATTTGAAAAACATATAGAGGAAAAATCTGCTGGGAAATGGAGGGAGGTTTTGAAAGAAGCATCTGATTTAGCTGGTTGGGAGTTGAAAAGCATTGCTAATGGGTAAGTAAATTTCTTCATCATATGTCTAGGCAATATTCTTTGATTTTACTTCTTTTTTATCTACGATTGAATGATTCCAGTGTGTTCCAATGTAGTTGTAGTTTTACGGTTGTTGTTATTAGCTCTTTGCTACTTTTATTTATATATACATAATTAATGGCTTTCAAAAAAACATGTTTCATCTCAAACGGGTCGAATGGGTAAATAACTATTTATATCCTAACATGGTGTATTTTTAATGCATATATAAACCTTAAAGCAGTTTTTTAGTCACAAACTTAAGACTTTTTCTGTTGTGACATATAATCTTAAAAGCAGTTTTTAATGCATTGAACCAGAGTATGTTATAAGATAGATGTTGAAGGGAAGTGTTTGCAGGTAGACCCACCTGTTTTGACCCGGAAAAAATGTACCTTATGCTCAGCCTATCTTTTATTTATCTAGTATCTAACTGATAGCTGATTATATGCCAGTACTTTATATACAATTGTATGTGTTATTATCTGAAATTGATTGTTCAAGTAGGATTTTTAACAAGCTTATTGAATCTTATTTTACATACAGACATGAAGCTAAATTTATCCAAAAGATTGTTGAAGAGATATCACTAGAGTTGCGTTTCATTAACTCGGACGTTGATGGAAAATTAATAGGCATGGAGACCCGAGTCAACGATGTTGTTTCATCTTTAAAAACCAGTGTTAATGATGTTCACATGCTAGGGATATGGGGGATGGGAGGTGCGGGGAAGACAACTTTGGCCAGAGCTGTTTTTGATCGTATATCCATTCAGTTTGAGGGTCAAAGCTTTGTAGAAAATGTTAGGGAAATTTCAAAAACCTCTGTGTTGGGTTTGAAGGAGTTGCAGAAGCAAGTACTTTCAGATGTTTTAAATGATAATAACATTAGAGTAAGTAGTGTTTATGACGGGAAAAATTTGATGAAAAAGTTCTTGCACAGTAGAAAGGTTCTAGTTGTTCTAGATGATGTGGATCACATATGTAACAATTCGCAATTTCAGGTTAACTTTTATTCCCGGAAAATTTCACTATTCACTTTTTACTATTTACTTTTTACTATTCACTTTTTACTATTCATCTCAGAAATTTTTATTTCATATTCTCGTAAGTTAAACTATTTTAACGATAATCCGAGAGTTTGACGCTCGTCGAATCATTTCTGCAAAAATCACAAAGCCGTGTCCGAGATTTACTTTTAGGTTTAAACGTCCTTCCAGCATCCCGATATATCCATAAAACATAATAAACAATAGAAATATGATTTTCTATCATTTTATGACAATTCCAAAAGTTTTGGAATTTTACGTTTTCCAGTTCAGCGTTTTACGCGAATTACGCGTTTTAGACCCGTGTTTCCAGTTTTTAGCAGGGTTTTACCACCCAAATGGAACCTACCACTCATTTTATATTTTATTATGGAACATATGGACATGTTTAACAATACTTTCAAATTCCATAATTTTGCGACACCCGGTTTTACGTTTTGAGGCTTAATCATTTACGGTTAGCGATTTACGGAGTCAAAACTAGCTACATACTTAGGATAATACCATCAAAAGTCCACACCTTGTTCTCCAACTTCTTGAAACCGCCACTAGGGGGGGGGCATTCACACTTGTGGCATGATCTCATGACTTTAGCCATTAGATCAAGATTTAATTACAACTTTGTCACCAAGTTATGTAACTTTCCTAGTTGTTTCCTAACCTCCTCAACTCACTATAAATACTCCCCCCCTCCCCTCATTTAAACGCCACACCTCACCCTCCCCATCCTCTCATCCTTAGCTCATTCTCTTCCAAGTTTCATGCAAGATTCAAGTGCAAGTTCAAGGTTGAAACCCTAGTTTCTTTTAGATAATCAAAACACTTCCATAACCTCATATACTTGGTGATTTCTCTTGAGTTTGAATCCACTCAATTCACCTAAACCTTCATCATCCATCTTTCAAGAATACCAAGGGTAGAAAGATTGCATGAAGTGAAAAAGGGTTGAAGCAAGTCTATCAAAGTGCTATCCTTACTAGTTACTTTCCTTTCTTTGTTGAAAGCCACAAGTTGTAAGCCAAACCCTAACTTGCTTCTTTTTAAATAATCATGTTCATGTTATTTACCTATTATTCTTGCTATATTATGTCTTGTATGCAAGTCCATGATGTATAAAAATGAGTAAAAGATGTTGTTATAATGGATTGTTAAGATAAGTTACTAAAACAAGCAAACTAGTGATTTTCTTGGAAAGACCTGATTAAAATGGTAAAAATATGATATTGGATTATTACATATTGTAGTAGAGGACCTAACAAGGAAACCGTAGCAATTTGAACCACCTAAAACGAATATACGAGTCAAAAGTTATGACGATTTGAAATTACCAAAACTTTGCGGCAAACTGCCAAATACCATTCTGATCAAATTTGGGTTTTGAAAGTCACACTTCTGGTCCGATTCATTAAAAAGTTAAAACACGAAAGTTGTCCGGAACGCCGTTTTCGTTCAGGAATAAAGAAGCTCAAGACCTAAAAATGCTTTCCGAGTGATAAAATTCTTCAAATTCTAAACAGCCCATTTTTAGGCAAAAGTCACTAGATTATGGCTATACTTTGAAAGGAACAAGAGGTCTTATGACCTATAATCAAGACCACAACCATGGCTAGAGCCAAGGTTGTGTCTCATGACCTTGGAACAAGGACCAAAGGTCATGGCTAGGCCATGACGAAATGACCATAACAACTTACATAGGCGTAAACATGAAACAATGAATTAGGCGATAACATGAACAAGCAATTTGGATCTACTTCACCTAAAAGGAAACCATGAGATATTACCAAGAGGAAATGGTCATTCAAGACTTATGAAACTACTCCTAATAACAATCTTCATGTACTAATAAACTTTCCTAAGTTTATTCAAATATCGGACATGTAACTTTTCGGATCAAAACTTATATCTATATATTTTATCAACTACTACAATAGTAGGGAGCCTCATGTGAGGAGTTCATTATGTAAGCCGTCGAGATGAGTTGTGGATTTACGAGTTAAAGTGTCCTGGCTCCTCGAACGCTTACTAACATGACTTCTGAAATATGTCAGCCCGAACGGTAGTAAACGATATACAAAACATTCATGTTCATGAATCTTTTCTTTCAAGGACATACAATATACATCTTACCACATCATGGACTAAATGCAAGATATATATATAGGCACTCCGTTATATTCTTTACACAAATCCTAAGTCGCAACATTCTATTATAGGTTGCTCGTAGAAACCTACACGATCCAACCATCACCTTCATTACTTGCTATTCTACTTAAGGTGAGTTCGTAGCCCCACTTTCTATTGTTTAACTATTTTACAAACCCATGGGGGGAATACATGCTATTATTTTTCTACTCGAACACAATGCTTTCTAATGTATGCTTCCCGACTATGTTTTATTGTCACTAAGTAACGATTGCCATGTTCGAAGTCCCTATATCATGAACCATTAGTCACTACCTATAGTGAGCGCGAATATTGTGAATAGATCTATTGGGATTGACGAATCCCATTTGTGTTGAACAACGATGAGTTCACACAAATGCACTATATTTGAGATTTAGCGGTATAACGGCAAAAGTACCTTGATAGGGCTTCTATAATGCCAATTTTGTTGGTTCGATGCTAATGTTTTGGTTGCATGAGCTTAGTGAAATAAATAACGATTTTGTTTTCTAACTATGAGTGTGAGTCTATAGCTCACACTACGATTATTGTGTTCAAACGATTTAACTAAACTCTACGAATTCCACTCAACCTTTGTGTTGACCTCTCAAGCATGTATTTCAGGTTCATGACGATCAAGGATGGTACGGAAGGGCACAGATACTCAAGAGGGCTATAAATTTTATTATCATTCAAAACTCATTTAATGTAAATTGTAAACATGGAACCATCTGGGACCTCATTTTGTAATCTCTGATATTTATATAATTTGAATGATAAATCTTTTAAAACGACTCAATTGGAGTTCATTTTCTATTATTGTGACTATTGTGCCGTCGAGTAACACCCAGTTCGAATTCCGCTGCATCCATGAATTGGGGGTGTTACAGATTGGTACCAGAGCCATGGTTATAGAGAAACGGGTCTAATTGAGACCTAAACTATAACTACAATTACAAGCAAAAACATTTTATAGCCTTCCGCTCTCCGTGTCTTCCATCCTCCAGACGATTATGGACTTATTAAGCATTTTATGCTACATGAACATATAAGTATATTTATATATACATTCGAGTTATTTTCAATCATTTTATCTAAACATATCTACACATGCCTATTCTATGGCATTTCGACACAACCACATTCTCCCAACCATGTTCCTACTCCAACATTTTATATCCAAGACATTGTAACTAATTACAATGGCCTTTTCTATTTCCCGGACATTGTATGACACAATGGTCTTAATCATTTCTCAAATGTTTTGAGTCACACAATGGTCTAATCTACTTCCGAGACATTGTGATTTGTGCAATGGTCTCTGGAATTATTCCACCACCTCATCAACATCATTTCATATGATATCAAAAACCCATCACAATCTATCGATTTCCAAACAAGAAATATGAGATTTTTAAAGGACAAACAAATCCATCACCTACAAAAGCTGAAGTTCAGCCTTACATTCATCAAAGTTTTCTTCTGAAACCTTCATTATTAAAAGTTCGTGATCCTGGCCAAGTATGTTCTATTTTAGAACTACTTAAAACTTCCTTTCCATACGTACCTACCCTTACTATCTTCTATGCAATGGAATATGAAAACATACGTTACAAGTCTTGTATGGACGGGACTTGCAACTTAAGGGTTTTGACATCGCCTTTGTTTAGTGGACAGTTTCCCGAAAGCAACGGACATATCACAAGTATACCTAATTTAGGTATTTGAAAATTTTATCGAACCTTGGCTAAATATAGACTAGTCACCTATATTTAACCTAGGGACAGTGGAATATAGTCTGACTAACTATATTCGACTTAAAATTTTCAAATACTGAGAGTAGTTGTACTAGGGTTATGTTCATATTGATTTCCTACTTGAACTCGATAAACCACCAGAATACATTAAAACGATCTAGAGACACGATAGTGCCTTACCACTCAGCGAAATCTTAACACCTTATTTGTACTAACTAATTTCATTCTTGAAAGTTTTCATTTATGAGATAATCCGAACTACTATCTTGGGATAGTTATCAATTCTTCTCTTCATCCTGTAGAAGTACTATCTTGTTTAGGTCCTAAGGATACCATTCCATCATAAACTTTTAAAATCTCTTAAGATTTTTAAAGCAAACTCAACATCTATACCTAAGAGTATTAATGTTAAGCATACACTACACACTTCTGTTCATCAACATATCACATCATTATCTTCACAACCGTTGGAACCACAAGCTCATTAACAGATCTTGATGCACTTTTAAAGCTCAAATCATCCATAGTTACACCACAAGCACCCACATCAGCTTTACAAGATTAAATATTCATCTTGTACTTTTGGAACACCAGTATCATCTCATAATACACTACCTTGTAACTCACCGACTAATTGTGAATGTTGTGTTGGGAATTCTTAAGTAGGATGATTTGTAATTATTTGAATGGATTGGGATGCCTTTTCATTTAAATTAAGACATTGTAAATCACCGAACCATAAGTTTATATTCCCCTATTTACATTGTTTGGGATGCCTCTCTATGTAAATAAAGAATTATAAACAAGTGGGCTTATTTGTATCCGAAATAACATATGTATGAAGTCAATAAACACTAGGTACAACAACCGATTACCTACTAGGCTATGATTGCAATTACTATCTCAATTCCTATTAATATTCGACTACTATATCAATTTCCTTTAATATTCGAATATTACCATACCTTTCCTACATAAAAGTAAGCCTCATCCTACACCATACACTGAAACGACAAATCAAACTACATCACCGGTAATCCCAGACTTTAGTCCTCATAAGTAACAACACCTTTTCATCGACACCACTCCAACATATGACACACAAAGAACTTCGGGACGAAGTTCCCCGTAAGGGGTAAAGACTGTAACAATTCGCAAATTCAGGTTAACTTTTATTCCCGGAAAATTTCACTATTCACTTTTTACTATTTACTTTTTACTATTCACTTTTTACTATTCATCTCAGAAATTTTTATTTCATATTCTCGTAAGTTAAACTATTTTAACGATAATCCGAGAGTTTGACGCTCGTCGGATCATTTCTGCAAAAATCACAAAGCCGTGTCCGAGATTTACTTTTAGGTTTAAACGTCCTTCCAGCATCCCGATATATCCATAAAACATAATAAACAATAGAAATATGATTTTCTATCATTTTATGACAATTCCAAAAGTTTTGGAATTTTACGTTTTCCAGTTCAGCGTTTTACGCGAATTACGCGTTTTAGACCCGTGTTTCCAGTTTTTAGCAGGGTTTTACCACCCAAATGGAACCTACCACTCATTTTATATTTTATTATGGAACATATGGACATGTTTAACAATACTTTCAAATTCCATAATTTTGCGACACCCGGTTTTACGTTTTGAGGCTTAATCATTTACGGTTAGCGATTTACGGAGTCAAAACTAGCTACATACTTAGGATAATACCATCAAAAGTCCACACCTTGTTCTCCAAGTTCTTGAAACCGCCACTAGGGGGGGCATTCACACTTGTGGCATGATCTCATGACTTTAGCCATTAGATCAAGATTTAATTACAACTTTGTCACCAAGTTATGTAACTTTCCTAGTTGTTTCCTAACCTCCTCAACTCACTATAAATACTCCCCTCCTCCCCTCATTTAAACGCCACACCTCACCCTCCCCATCCTCTCATCCTTAGCTCATTCTCTTCCAAGTTTCATGCAAGATTCAAGTGCAAGTTCAAGGTTGAAACCCTAGTTTCTTTTAGATAATCAAAACACTTCCATAACCTCATATACTTGGTGATTTCTCTTGAGTTTGAATCCACTCAAGTCACCTAAACCTTCATCATCCATCTTTCAAGAATACCAAGGGTAGAAAGATTGCATGAAGTGAAAAAGGGTTGAAGCAAGTCTATCAAAGTCCTATCCTTACTAGTTACTTTCCTTTCTTTGTTGAAAGCCACAAGTTGTAAGCCAAACCCTAACTTGCTTCTTGTTAAATAATCATGTTCATGTTATTTACCTATTATTCTTGCTATATTATGTCTTGTATGCAAGTCCATGATGTATAAAAATGAGTAAAAGATGTTGTTATAATGGATTGTTAAGATAAGTTACTAAAACAAGCAAACTAGTGATTTTCTTGGAAAGACCTGATTAAAATGGTAAAAATATGATATTGGATTATTACATATTGTAGTAGAGGACCTAACAAGGAAACCGTAGCAATTTGAACCACCTAAAACGAATATACGAGTCAAAAGTTATGACGATTTGAAATTACCAAAACTTTGCGGCAAACTACCAAATACCATTCTGATCAAATTTGGGTTTTGAAAGTCACACTTCTGGTCCGATTCATCAAAAAGTTAAAACACAAAAGTTGTCCGGAACGCCGTTTTCGTTCAGGTTTTAAGAAGCTCGAGACCTAAAAATGCTTTCCGAGTGATTAAATTCTTCAAATTCTAAACAGCCCATTTTTAGGCAAAAGTCACTAGATTATGGTTATACTTTGAAAGGAACAAGAGGTCTTATGACCTATAATCAAGACCACAACCATGGCTAGAGCCAAGGTTGTGTCTCATGACCTTGGAACAAGGACCAAAGGTCATGGCTAGGCCATGACGAAATGACCATAACAACTTACATAGGCGTAAACCTGAAACAATGAATTAGGCGATAACATGAACAAGCAATTTGGATCTACTTCACCTAAAAGGAAACCATGAGATATTACCAAGAGGAAATGGTCATTCAAGACTTATGAAACTACTCCTAATAACAATCTTCATGTACTAATAAACTTTCCTAAGTTTATTCAAATATCGGACATGTAACTTTTCGGATCAAAACTTATATCTATATATTTTATCAACTACTACAATAGTAGGGAACCTCATGTGAGGAGTTCATTATGTAAGCCGTCGAGATGAGTTGTGGATTTACGAGTTAAAGTGTCCTGGCTCCTCGAACGCTTACTAACATGACTTCTGAAATATGTCAGCCCGAACGGTAGTAAACGATATACAAAACATACATGTTAATGAATCTTTTCTTTCAAGGACATACAATATACATCTTACCACATCATGGACTAAATGCAAGATATATATATAGGCACTCCGTTATATTCTTTACACAAATCCTAAGTCGCAACATTCTATTATAGGTTGCTCGTAGAAACCTACACGATCCAACCATCACCTTCATTACTTGCTATTCTACTTAAGGTGAGTTCGTAGCCCCACTTTCTATTGTTTAACTATTTTACAAACCCATGGGGGGAATACATGCTATTATTTTTCTACTCGAACACAATGCTTTCTAATGTATGCTTCCCGACTATGTTTTATTGTCACTAAGTAACGATTGCCATGTTCGAAGTCCCTATATCATGAACCATTAGTCACTACCTATAGTGAGCGCGAATATTGTGAATAGATCTATTGGGATTGACGAATCCCATTTGTGTTGAACAACGATGAGTTCACACAAATGCACTATATTTGAGATTTAGAGGTATAACGGCAAAAGTACCTTGATAGGGCTTCTATAATGCCAATTTTGTTGGTTCGATGTTAATGTTTTGGTTGCATGAGCTTAGTGAAATAAATAACGATTTTGTTTTCTAACTATGAGTGTGAGTCTATAGCTCACACTACGATTATTGTGTTCAAACGATTTAACTAAACTCTACGAATTCCACTCAACCTTTGTGTTGACCTCTCAAGCATGTATTTCAGGTTCATGACGATCAAGGATGGTACGGAAGGGCACAAATACTCAAGAGGGCTATAAATTTTATTATCATTCAAAACTCATTTAATGTAAATTGTAAACATGGAACCATCTGGGACCTCATTTTGTAATCTCTGATATTTATATAATTTGAATGATAAATCTTTTAAAACGACTCAATTGGAGTTCGTTTTCTATTATTGTGACTATTGTGCCGTCGAGTAACACCCAGTTCGAATTCCGCTGCATCCATGAATTGGGGGTGTTACAACATACAACAACTTGAGGTGTTAGCTGTTCGTAATTGGTTCAAGCCGGGAAGTACAATTATCATAACAACCAGAGATGAGCAAGTGCTGCGTGCACACGGAGTGAACTCGATTCATGGTGTCAATTTGTTATCGAATGATGAAGCAATTTTCATGTTCCGTTGGTATGCATTTGGGAGAGAGATTGAAATTGAAGGTTACAAAGAGCTATCGATGCAAGTTGTACGTTATGCGTCTGGTCTTCCATTGACTATAAAAGTTTTGGGTTCATTTCTATGTGGTAAAGATAAAATTGTATGGAAAGATGCCATAGAAAGACTAAAAACAATTCCTTTGGAGGAAACTTTGAAAAAATTGGAAATAAGCTATGATAGTCTTGAGCAGGATTATAAAGAAATATTCTTAGATGTTGCATGCATACTAAAAGGTTGGGTCAAAGAAGGTGCAATTAGAGCGCTTGAAAGCCGTGGATTTCATGCTGAAGTTGGTTTAAGAGTTCTTGAGCAGAAATCTCTTATAACTATTTCTAAAAGTGACGAAAATAAGGAATTGGGGATGCATGATCATTTAGAAGAAATGGGAAGGAATATTGTTTGTCGGTCACACCCCGATGAACCTCAAAGACATAGCCGATTGTGGGTTAACGAGGAAATTGAGGACATATTGACTAATGACCTGGTAAGAAGTAAATCATAATAATAAAACAGAGTTAACTACATTTTTGGTCCTTATGGTTTGCTACTTGCTAGATATTTCATTTTTGAATCCAGTAGTTTAAAAAGTTTTTGAGTTTGGTCTAAAATGAACATTCATTGCATTTTGGTCCAAAATTTCTAACTCCGTTAATTTGACTATGTTTGACCGAAGGATATTATTTATTAGACAAAAGAATAAGTTACCACTCAGTTTTCATATAACATTCAAAATTTCACTTTCTCATCTTCCTCTCTAAGTTTTCCCCAAATTCACTTTCTCTATCTAATAATCATTCAAAATTTCATTAATTCAAATCGAATTATCATTCAATTCGCTTTTATATCATCTTCATTCACTCTCAATTTGATCAGTGATTTTGGGCGTTTTGATATTTAGGGGTCCGACAAAAATTAATGGGGTTTTATTTTTTCGATTTCAGGGTACCCAAGCAACTAAATGTCTGTACTTTTATCCACCGGATTTCAGTGCTGAAATTGCAGTAAAAGGTCTATCAAAAATGAAGGATCTTAGATTTATTGACATACATCTCGGAAAGGAGTATTTTAAGAGCAATATTGTTGAATTTGATAAAGTTAGCGAATACCTTCCAAGTTCCTTACGATATATGAGATGGAGAGGTTTTCCTTTTTCGAGTTTACCGAATACATTTCAAGGAAAATATCTTGTTCAACTTCACATAAGTCACAGCAGTATTGTTCAACTTTGGGAAGATGGAGAAGAAAAGGTAGAAAATGGTTAATTTGTTGTTTTTCATGATTCATTATGATCCTATATTTCTATTGGTTTGTCATTGCACCAATTTTAATTGTTTTTTCTACTTATGTTAGGTTCTTCATAAGCTAAAGTTTTTCTCCTTCTTTAGATGTTCAAAATTACAGACCTTTGACCTTAGGTTGGCTCCAAATCTTGAGCAGTTGGCTATTTTAAACTGTCAACGTTTCGTAGAGCTTCATATACCTGCTGATCATCATTCAAAGCTCGAATATCTCACCCTCACTGATTCAAAGCTGACAAACCTTCACCTCGGGAGTACTCCGAATCTTGTCCAGCTAAAACTCAAACATGTCTTCTCCAGTAACTACAAGATTACATACCTTTACTTCGAGAATACTCCAAATCTTAAGAACCTGACACTCGAACACTGTGCTGATTTGGTACAACTTCAAATGCCCGTTGAAAATCTAAACCTCGAATATCTCGACATCAGCCATTCAAAGTTGAAGACCATTCACCTCGGGAATACTCCGAATCTTGAGGCGCTTAACCTCGAAGGCTGTAATGATTTGGTGGAACTTCAAATGCCTGCTGAAAGTCGAAAGCTCCAAGAGCTCTACCTCAGTCATTCAAAGTTGAGGACCCTAGACCTTGGGCTGACTCCAAATCTCAAAAGGTTAAATCTTAAATATTGTTATGATTTGGTAGAAATTAATGCTCCGGTTGGATATCTCAGAAATCTTACCTTCTTAGACTTAAGTGGTTGTGGGAGGTTTATGTCTTTTGTGTTTGACAAACGGGATCAACCAGCTGAGGCTGGTTCTTTATCACAGTTACATCTGATTGCAGAACCCACAGATGTTTGCCCATTGCACTCCGACAATGATTCTCCAAAGTTTCGGTTTTCATGTTATTATAAAGAAGAAAAAGCTTCATCGTTTGGAAATCTTGAAAGGCTAATTTCTCTAGGTCTGTGTCCTTGTACAAACCTTGAGAGTTTTTCAAGAAGTATTTGTAGTTTACGAGGTTTAAGAAAGCTTACACTTGAAGGCAGTATTCCAGAGGTACCCCCGGACCTTGACCAATTAGAATGTCTAGAGGAGCTAATCTTTTCATCCACAAAGATTAGATATCTTCCAGATAGCATTTGTAAGTTGAAACATCTCAAATCTCTCGAACTTAAATCATGTTTGCTTCTTGAGAAGTTACCCGATGATCTTGGCCAAATAGAATCTTTAGAGACGATAATCATTACGGAGTGTAACCTTTTATGAGATATTCCAAACAACATTGGTAAGATAAACTGTGTTATATCACCAAAGGTCTACTAGCACTATACTCATGGGAATATAAGCAGCAACGATAAATGAAGCTGTTAACAGACCCAAAGGAGCCAGTACATAAAAGAACTAATTTGACAGGTACGTTCTGTCTCTGTTTTCGTGTTGATCGCCTTACATGACAACAACTTATGTGTCTATGTTATATATGTGTTTTACTATCGATCCTAACATCTGTACCACTTTTTGCAATTAGGTGGTTTGGTAAGTAGGAAGCAATGCCAATCAGCGCACAAGGTAATCTACCCAAACTCATCTACGGTTCATAGTTGAGACTCACTAAATGATCAACTCAAATAACCTGTTTGAGATTTTTTTTCTTCCATTTTTCGTGTTTACGTTAACTATTTAACATTAAGTCATTATTTTTCCTAATTTGAAGTAATTGTTTTATGACTTTTTCCCAGGCATTGTTGATTGTTTTCATGTGCTTATACCCTGCACCCCGTCGCTTGAATGAAGCAAAGGATCATTGTTGATTGTTGATTATTTTCAAGTTTTTCTCGCTCAATCTGTTTTGGTCATTGATGATTTTATCTAGCACACTTCCAAAAGTACTATCGTTTGTAAGTGTTTCAGATTATGATTTCTTTTATCTTTCAATATTACTATATTAGTACTTTTTATTGCACTGTTAGATTACACTATAATCCCCATCTCGGATTTTGTACTAATTACTGTAAATCATAGTAGAATTTGAAGTTAGATAAGTTAATTCATGGAGTTCAATAAAACAAAGTTGACTTCTTTAGAAAGTCAAACTCTGTTCTTGATAAAAATGTTTAGAATTTTACATGAGGCTGTAGATGATCATGTATATAATAAACATAAAAAAGAGTGATAAGTTATGTATGATCATATACAAGTTTTGATTCACATAAATAAGCTCTACATTTGGATGAAATCATTAAACATAAAATCATTTGACTTTTTGAGTCAAGCTATTGGCTTTCATCGAATTTTACTGAGATTTTTATGAAATTGAAGAGACAAACATATGTTGTCTTTGTCATTGTTGAGCTTCAAACTGTAGAATGTAAAATTCGGACAATAGTTTGACATGGTAAAACTGAAGTAACAAAAATTGCTTATACTAAAACCTTGTCACTACTGACCACATACATGTACAGTACACGACAGCAAGCTTTGATGCTACAAACTCAGCTTCTTTGTTACAGTACATGGAACTGGTTTCATGCACGAGTTGACTTGTTCAGAAAGTCAACTGCATTACTGATGAAAAAGATGCGATTTTGACATGAGTTTGGATGTTGAAATGAACTCATTGATGATCTGACATCAAGCATTTTATTAAAGGGCCTATTATGTTAAACAATCGCAGATGGATTTATTAAACTTTGAAGCCCTGTTTCATCTTTATTGAGCAAGGTCAAATATTTGTTGATAAGAAAAAACTGATACTTAAACCTCGTTTAATTTCATCACTACCCCCCAAGGAATTTGAAAACCCTCCAAATGTGTTTGTTGATTTACATCATCTACTGTTCATAGTTGAGACTAAATGATCAAATCAAACAACACTTTTTTTTTTTTTTTTTTTTTTTTTTTTTTTTTTTTTTTTTTTTCGTGTTTACATTTACTTGTTGATTCAGTCATTATTTTTTTCTAACTTGAAACAATTGTTTATGATTTTTTTCCCGGGCATTGTTGATGGTTTTTATGTGCTTATAACCGCACCTCGTCGTTTAAATGAAGCAAAGGATCATTGTCGCTCAACCTGTTTTGGTCATTGATAGTTTTCTTTGGTTCACTCTCAAAGTATGATTTTCTGTACAGAAATGTTTAAAGTTATGATTGTCTTTTATCTTTCAATATTAGCACTTTATAATACACAATTAGATTAAGCTATAATTCCCTAATTGGATGTTGCACTAATTACTTAAAACCAATATAGAATACAAGTCAGATAGTTTAATTCATGGAGTTCAATAAACACACTTGACTTCTTCAGAAAGTCAAAACTCTTTTATCGTTCAATATTACTATATTAGTACTTTTTATTACACTGTTAGATTACACTACAATCCTCATCTTGGATTTTGTACTAATTACTGTAAATCATAGTAGAATTTGAAGTTATATAAGTTAATTCATGGAGTTCAATAAACTCAGTTGACTTCTAAGAAAGTCAAACTGATTTCTTGATGAAAAAGAACAGAATTTCATACGATGCTGGAGATGTTCATGTTAATAATATACTTAAGAAAGTGTTATGAGTGACTTAAGATCATATACAAGTTTTGATTCACATACATAAGATCTACATTTGGATGAAACCATCAAACATAAAAGCATTTGACTTTTTGAGTCAAACTATTGGCTTTCATCGAATTGAGATTTTTATGAAATTGAACTGAAAAACATATTTTAGCGATAAGAAATTATCAGGGCTTGAACCGTTTATGTTTTTGTAAGCCATTGAGTAGTCATATTGTGTTTTTCCATGGTTGGGCTAGAAAATGTAGAATGTAAAATTTGAAAAACAGTTTTGACATGGTAAAACTGAGCTAACACACTTGACTTCTTCAGAAAGTCCAAACTCTTTTATCATTCAATATTACTATATTAGTACTTTTTATTACTTTTTATTACACTGTTAGATTACACTATAGTCCACATCTTGGATTTTGTACTAATTAATGTAAATCATAGTAGAATTTGAAGTTAGATAAGTTAATTCATGGAGTTCAATAAACACAGTTGACTTCTTTGAAAGTCCAACTTTGTTCTTGATAAAAATGGTCAGAATTTTACATGAGGCTGTAGATGATCATGTAAATAATAAACTTAAGAAGGTGTTATTAGTTACGTATGATCATATACAAGTTTTGATTCACATAAATAAGCTCTACATTTGGATAAAATCATCAAACATAAAAATACTTGACTTTTGAGTCAAACTATTGGATTTCGTCAAATTTGACTGAGATTTTCATGGAATTGTACCATTGAACATATTTCAGTGATAAGAAATTATCAGATCATCCACTGTCTGTATTATTAAAGGCGATTGAGTAGTCATTTTGTGGCTTGGGTTACAATACGTAGAATGTACAATTTGGAAGACAGTTTGACATGATAAAGTTGAACCAACACAAATAGTTGCTTTTTATAACTTAAACCGTGTCACCATGGCCACGCATGTTATATGTAAGTGATGTTATAGTCTAGCAGGTTTGTAGTTTTATCATAAAATTGCCTAAGATGACAGGACAAGACGCCAAGCTTTGTTCCTATAACACGTGAGATGAAATAATCATAAACTTGTGTTCCTTCAATCTGGGACTCGAATCTCAACTTCCCTGATGTTATTTCTCGACTTTGAAGGTGTGTTTGTAACTCCTTGAAATCGTTTTAGAGTTTGAATAAAAAGTAAGTTTAAAAATTATGGAGTTCAGGAAACTAAGTTGACTTCATCAAAAAGTCAAACTAATTTCTTGATGAAAAAAGGTAGGTAGGATTCAGATATAAGTTTGGATATTACAGTATCATGTTAAAAATTATAAAATCAGTAAGGTTTCATAAGTAATGTAACTATCATAAACAAGTTTTTTTTAAAAGCTACCCATATTTGAAAGTATAAACAAGTGGAAAGAAGGCGAGAGAAATGAATGAAAGGAAAGAGTTAAAGGGTGTTATACATTCGTACCTTTAATTCAAAGGCTTAAAAAATTGAAGCCTTAACACAAGTTTCAGTATTTGTTGAGCAAAATTAAAGGTCAAATAATTGTCCATGCATAAGCTAAAATTGAGACTTTAAATTGAATAATAATTACTGAATTCAAATAAATTGAAAAAATTATTGCCCCCATTGAATTATAAAACCTCCATAATTAAAGTGTGATTAAACAATAAAGTACTTGGGTTGAAACTGAAGGTGGTATTTTTCAAAAGTTTTGTTTTCACACTTTGGCCACAAGATTTTAATCTGTGAGTTTATTTATTTGCATTTTTGCCACCAATACTAAAAAATAGTTTCAGAGAACGAACTGTTATATAAACACTGAAACTTGTACGTTATATTTTGTCATTGTAGTTTCAAGATGATTCACGTTTTTTAGACCAACATCAACATACGAGAGATTTATTGCCATATCAGTTTTTTTTTTTTTTTTTTTTCCTATCACATTCTTATAACACAAAACAACAAAAACACCATTCCTTATGACATTTCTATAACTCACAACCCAAAAAGTACACTCACTTCACTTGTACATTCAAAATAAAATAAAATAAATCGGATAACAATTATTATGGTCATGGCACGCCTATGCACAAGGTGCAGTGTCGAAGGAGCCATTATAAGACCAAATTGCCCTATAACGGGGGTTTATAACGTTGCACACCTAGCTCTCTAACATTTGCAGTTGCGCAAACACATGAAATCAAGTAACACACAACTTCCTATTATCTCCAGATATGTATTAGTACGCTAAAAATGTGAAAATAACACAATATGCTAACGTATAATAAATTAACGGTCCTTATGACAAAATAAGAAAGAATATATATGATTTTAACTTGTATGTTCAGACATATCAAATGCACCTAACATATAAGCCAAGAAAAAACCAATAAGTGTGTGGAAAGTTTATAAAAGTAGTAAAATATGATAAAAGAAAGCTACCGTTAAACCACTACTATGTATATGATTATAATATCATATAAATAATAATAATAATAATAATAATAATAATAATAAAAAAAAAAAAAAAAAAGTCTAAGACAAAGAAATATAATATAAACAATCTTATGATCTTTTTTTTTTTTTTTTTTTTTTTTTTTTTTCATTATTTATGTCACCATCTCATTCCAAATATTTTCCCCCTAAATGATCACATTCACATTGGTAGTGCGATAACCATCAATCCTATATAGCAAAATGCCAAATTACTAAGGTTTTAGAAGTTACTGGTTGACGTAGTCACCTCAGATAAATGTAATGGTAATACTATTAATGGGGAATAAAATAAAGTTAGACAATTTGTGAAACGGTTGGTTTTCCTTTTTCGAGTTTACAGAATCCATTTCAAGGGAAAAAATATTTTTAAAGTTGACATAAGTTGCGGTGCTTAGGTTCCTGACCCTCACCGGTTCAAAACTGAGGACCTTTCAACTTGGGAGTACTCCGAATCTTGAGATACTAAAACTAAATAGGCGTAAGGATTTGGTAGAGCTTTAAATGTCTGTCGAAAGTTTAAAGCTCAAATATCTCGACCTTAGTTATTCAAAGTTGACAAACCATCACCTCCGAAATACTCCGAATCTTGAGAGGCTAATACTCAATGGCTGTGATGATCTCGTAGATCTTCAAATGCCTGCTGAAAGTTTAAAGCTCAAATATCTCAACCTAGTAAACCTTAAGTGGACAAACATCTTATGGCTCAATACCTCACCCCACCAAAATCGCCCTCCTTTATAACTCCCACCGCATAACCTTTGAATCCACCAACATCACCTTCCAACCCACCTCGTCCGAACTAATTTGGTTCGGCCCAACAGACCCGGCCTACAATTGACACCACAACAACATACAACCAAATCACTATCAACTACCCAACCACTGTCACCCGACCCAAACACAAATACTCATCCGCAACCATTACCGGACCCCTACCGACAAATACACACCCTATGGTTACACGTGTTAAAGATGGCGTCACAAACATGTTGACCATTTGTCTATTAACACTACCACCATTTCACCCAGTCTCATGTTCATGCTCTTTGTGACCCTCATCGGCAAAAAGCTATGTTAAACGAATATAATGCTTTAATTAATAATGGAATGTTATGCATTGTCCTGCTAAATGTCAATATAGTGTTATCTATGTGGCTTTTGAGACATAAACTTAATGCAGATGGATCTCTTAGTTGGTATAAAGCACGCCTTGTAGCGAATGGGCGCAATCAAAATTTGCATATTGATTCTGACGAGACATTTAGCCCGATTGTCAAACTGGCTACAATATGAACTGTTTCAAGCAATATTGCAAAAATCGTGAGTCGGTGGTGAGGCGGTCGACCACCTTGTAGCCTATAATCGGTCTAGGCTGGATTAATCGGTGATTAATCGGATTGACATTTCCTGCAAGTTTTGGGTATTTCTGGAGACCAAACTAAAGATCTTAATTGATTCCAAGCCTACTACGTTCCCAAACCTCAATAAAATGCTTCAATTCTGATTATGATGTCCATT
>JARVZY010006197.1:5000-7500 GCA_030686995.1 Artemisia argyi
ATAAACTCTTTACGCCTCTATAAAAAGGTATATCTCTAAAGACCGAGATGGATAATATGTATTATTATCTATAGTCTTAATGAATATGTATTCATATCAATTAGTAGAATAGAGACTCATACAAATTAATCGTGTGTCAGGAACCAGATTTGAACTGGTGACACGAGGATTTTCAGTCCTCTGCTCTACCAACTGAGCTATCCCAACTATTCCTGATGTCGCATCCTCATTTTCATTTTACTAGACAACGTGGGTCTATGTCAATTGAAAGGGTATTACAAAGCCTCATCCAGGTCCTATAATTTGGCAAAAGAATAACTTCAGTATGAATAAAAATCTCGATCGTGAATCATTCACACGGGGATTCCTTGCTCAAAGAGGTTCATTTGTACATGTATCATATATATCCCGTGTGATGTGATAAGAGAACAGCTTTTCTGCTCAGATCCTTTTGTATAATTGTATAAAGAGTAGTGAATGGGAAAGATAAGGAATTTTGAACCGCTAACTAAAAACAAGATAAATCAAAAGGATACAATAAAGAATTAGGGAGTCAAACGGTCTTTTTGGGGATAGAGGGACTTGAACCCTCATGATTTTTGAAATCGACGGATTTTCCTATTACTATAAATTTCATTGTTGCCAGTATTGACATGTAGAACGGGACTCTATCTTTATTCTCGTCCGATTAATCAGTTCTTCAAAAGATCTATCAGATTATGGAGTGAATCTTTGATCAATGAATATTTGATTGATTGATTCTTTCTTCAATTCTGTATTACAGGTTTATCCTTCATCTTTTCTGAAGTTTCGATAGAAGGATTCCTCTACCAATGTAAGACAATCAACTCCATTCGTTAGAACAGCTTCCATCGAGTCTCTGCACCTATCTTTTTTTTCTTTTCGCTTTCTGAACCTTTGTTTGTTTTCGGAAAACGTGATTTGGCTCAGGATTGCCCATTTTTCTTAATTCCAGGGTTTCTCTGAATTTGAAAGTTATCACTTAGTAAGTTTCCATACCAAGGCTCAATCCAATTAAGTCCGTAGCGTCTACCTATTTCGCCATATCCCCCTTTTTGAGATGCAAATCTCATTATGATCCCGTCCCTTTTTTCTTTCATTTATAACGGAACCGTTGAATTCATTAGATAGATGCTGATTCCTGTCTCGAAAAAGTGTTTTCTCCTCTTTGTCTTTGATTTCTTGTCTATCTTCTTTTTGTATAGGAGGCTCTTATTCGGTCCAATCAAAAACGATTTTATCATTTCTGTATCCGCAATTCAATATAGGTGGATACATACCCTATACATCTGTCTCTCTTCCACTCATTTCGCCATGAAATTTTGAATACTTGAACGGTCGATTCTTTTTTTTTTTTATTACTAGTTCTATATCGCTAGATTCATCGTTATGTTCTATAATATTTAACAGTTATTTGAAATTCTATTCTTTAATTAAATAAATTAAATATATATTATGAATAGCGAATATGAATAGCCAAGAATTCAAATAGTTAATAGGAAAGATTCTAAGAGTTTATGGAATTCCTATGCATGTCGAATTTATGTTATGCGAGCCTGCTTAGCTCAGAGGTTAGAGCATCGCATTTGTAATGCGATGGTCATCGGTTCGATTCCGATAGTCGGCTTTTCTCTATTTAGTTTATTCGATTTTTTACATGATTTATAATGCAGCTTTGAAATCTAAGCGAAAAAATGTCTTCCTCTTTTCGCAAAAGCCATTGATTTATTATGTTATAGGAACTTCCAACTATCTCACGAAAAGAATCCTTTTCTTTTTCTATATCTTTTCTTTTTCTATATATAGAATATAACGATCTGGATATTTATCCAACTCATCTCATTATTCTTTAATGTTTAATAGAATATCAGTAAATTTGGCTTTTTAGAATTTAGTTCATTTTTAGTTTAGGTTTATTCTGTAGAATGAAATTTCATCAATAAGAATTAATTAAAATTAAATAAATATAAAGAAGGAGTCTTTATGTCGCGTTACCGAGGTCCTCGTTTCAAAAAAATACGTCGCCTGGGGGCTTTACCAGGGCTAACTAATAAAAGGCTCAGACCTGGAAGTGATCTTAGAAACCAATCGCGTTCCGGGAAAAAATCCCAATATCGTATTCGTCTAGAAGAAAAACAAAAATTGCGTTTTCATTATGGTCTTACAGAACGACAATTACTTAAATACGTTCGTATCGCCGGAAAGGCAAAGGGGTCAACAGGTCAAGTTTTACTACAATTACTTGAAATGCGCCTGGATAACATCCTTTTTCGGTTGGGTATGGCCCCGACTATTCCGGGAGCTCGCCAATTAGTTAACCATAGACATATTTTAGTCAATGGTCGTATAGTAGATATACCAAGTTATCGCTGCAAACCCCGAGATACTATTGCGGCGAGGGATGAACAAAAATCTAGAACTCTAATTCAAAATTCTCTCGATTCATCCCCTGCTGAGGAATTGCCAAACCATTTGACTC
>JARVZY010000667.1:0-51371 GCA_030686995.1 Artemisia argyi
TTAGGTTGCTAAACATGATTGATAAATAAGCGTTTTTGGTGACTAATTATCACTAAACATGTATGACGTGACCTATTTAATAGGCCAACTTAAGTTTAGTGACCTCCATAGCATGTGTAAGAGTAGCAACAATTATAATTATAATTACAATTATAAAGAAGCATACACATGTTTGAGATAAAGACGTGACATATAAGAGGCCACTTTTGACAAGATTTGATTTCTTAATGACTTCCTATTACTCGCTTCAAGAACCAAGCTGAAGGATATAGACATATAGTCATGAGTACAGTACCCCCTAAGAGCTAGTGTGTTCATGAGTTGCTACCTTTTAATATGTAATGATCACAATTTTGCTATATGTATGACATAAACAAACGGGAGATAAACTTCCTGGTGATCTAATTTATATTTAACTCGTTTGTCAAATTGATACTATTTCCATGTATAAGAACCGTGAAATGCCCTTTTCTTTGTCAAACAGATGGTATTTCTATACATTGTCTAAATCTTACCCATTGATAGGAACTTGTTAAGCATGTTACATTAAACCGTTCTATATGTCATTGGCGTGTGTCACCAAAGGCCGTTTACCTAGCGGTATGTGAGTGTTCATCGACTAATTACTGAGTCTAGGAAACATAAAAATAAGATTGCACCATATTTTATTGTGTATTACCTTAAGGACACATAATCACAGTAGGTGGGACAAAGGCAATAACATAAAATTAGGTTTGCCCTTAGGATTTCTTCACCCTGTTTACCCATCAACAACAATACAGTAGCGTTCCTTTTGTCTTAATATTTTCAACCCTATTATGTATGAATGGATCAATTCAAGTTACATTCTATCTGTAACAGGTCAAAACAAAGACTATGGCTAAAAGAAACTGGTCAAACAGTTAGGAAGTAAAAGTGCTTTTAAATGTATTCAACGTCATGATTTATTTTTACTTTTTTTTTACAAATATAGATTAGCATTGTAAATCCTATGTAACACATTTATCATGGAAAAAGATTATGGACAAAAAGTGTCTACTAATCAAACCAACCCACATAATTAAATCATACCTTCAGATATGAACCCATTTTAACCCATTACCATCCCTCCCGACCCGCCTATTAACCTAAAAAAATTGTAAGTCGACATTTTCACCCTCAGGAGCTTGTATACAACAACCGTTTAATAGCGTCAATAGTAATTGTTGGCTGTCAGTTATTAAGATGGAAAGATAATTTAATAACATATTTAAAATAAATTAACAAATATTACTCTTACTTTGAACATGTATGTGGGCTGCATATAACTATTCGATAAGCCTCATTTTCACCCATTACTCTTCACTGAGAAAATAAGTTTTCAATAATATGTACAGGTCACTCAACTATCACCATCTATATTAAAATTAGAAGGTATACCTGTATACCGATGTGTACAGAAGCCGAAGGAGTTTATTCTTATATTTACTGGAGCATACTATTCGGGATTTGATACTGGCTTCAGTGTTTCATAGAAAGCCAACTTTGCGCCCCTTGACTGGTTGCCTCATGGACAATTTATTCTGTGATAATGGAAAAAGCATAACATGATTAACCTCTTTATACTCTGTTTGTGGTCACCCATCAAGAATCACGTAGTTGCTTCGCCGGCAACTGGATTGGTAGACATATGCTCTCTATACCACCATTTGGACAAACAACATGTAAACGCGCAACGTAAGTCGGGTGTAATGCACTCGATAGAAACCATTTAGGTAAGCCTTTGTAGTGCATGCACATCACAGTAACAAAGAACGAAATAAGTGAACAACATACCAGTTTGTGAAGATTCGGTCAGAAGTCTCCCTAGTAAACGTCCATCATCGTCAGTAACAAAACGATACCCCGATCCATTGTTAACGGCATTTGCAGAGGAACAACCAACATCGTTTGAACTCTGATGTATCGCACTGATAGGACCTGCAACACATATAAGAACCACAGCTGAATACCCGAAACATAAGAACGAAAAGCAACTACTGTTGGTCCAAGAAATGGGAATTAGAAAAGTCCCAAAATGGTTACCCGTCCCTATTCTCCAGTGTCCCGTTGATGTGTACTTATTCACACATCCTTTTTAGCCTTAAATTAGACCAAATACATCATATACTAACCAAATAAGCCAAGAGAATGTATGTTTTTGTATTCGTGTATGTGCAGGTACGGATATGTGAGAAATGAACAAAAATGAAGCCAAAACCGACAAAAACGAGCACGAGATTGGAAAAAGGTCATAAGCCGGAGCCAGGGAAGCAAAATGATAAAGGAAAGCTCAAAATGTCATAAGAAGTCCTCAGAGAATCACAAAAGTGCATAATAAGTCCTTGGACAAAGTTTGGAAGAAATGTCACATTCAGTCCCTACACTTTCAGGAATTTACAAAAATGGTCCTCGGAGTAATATTTCAAGAAAAGTCAAAGAGAGGTCCCTCAATAATCAAAGAAAGTCAAAATATACCCTTGGAAGAAAGTTTGGAATAATTACAGAATTGGTCCCTAAGATTTTAAGTTTGACACATTTGGTCTTTGTTTAAAACTACTCCTAAACCACTAATAAACTACAACCGGATCCATACTACTTAATCCATAACTATCCTCTTGGCCCAAACAACACAAAGCCCACCACCCCTAGCCTAATACCCAATCCATACAATACCCAGTCCACTTTACCTTAGTCAATTACCCGGTCAACGCAACAAACTAATAAAAATTCCCAAAATATTACTCGCCCCCCAATTTTACACAAACCCAGAAAAGTTTACTGTTTCATGAACCCTAGCCAAACACCACGCTTACAATTACCTTGATTGGGTAATAATTACCCAATCACATATGTTTCTAGAAGCACTGACGCATGACAGAGCATGTCAGGACACGTGGACCAATGATGGAACACACGGAGGATAGGTCTCAATCATTCAATCCAAGGGTGGAAATTTGTGCGTATGAATGAAGCATGAATCAAGGGACAAGATCAAAGCAAAGAAGCATAAGTCTAGAAGTCTCTCAACCTTAAGCAGGCTCCCCACCTCAAGTCTATATACCCCCTCATGTCACAGATGTAGTCAGTAGGTTTTTAGTAATTTTTAGCTTTCTGTTTTCAAAGTTTTATTGTAATTTTTCATTTCAAAGCCTTGTACTCAATTTTATTTTATTAATATAATCCCAGTTTTATTCTCAGCTTATTGTCTTTAAATTTTAATTTTAATTTCATTAGTGTCTCTTAGTTTAAATTAGTAGTTATTAGCTTGTTTAAATATTCAATTTACATCTCTGTTTACTTATATTAAAAATCCAAAAAAAATAAAAAATCAGAAAAAAAAAATAATAATAATAAATAGTTTTAATTCACAAGTTAAGCTTTAATATAGCTATTTCTGTTTTTATATAAGGTCATATTAGCTTCCATATAGCTGTTTGTGAGCTTATTTAGTCAGTTTCTCTCATAATTACAAAAGTCAACAATAGTCAACTGCAAGTGCTTATTGGGCAATAAGCTGTGTTTATTGGGAGTTTGGCAGCCAAATAGGAGTCCACTTGGCCTGTCATAAAGACAGGCAAGCTTAGTGAACCCCCTCCGTTCTGCTGAGGGGGATTTGGTTGTAAGTTTTTTGTTTAATTTCTATTTAAATTGCATCAGTAGTATAAACAGTAGTATAGCCTTGTTTATTACTTGATTTTGCTTTATTTGAGTGGTGGTATAATTATATTGTCCTGATATTGCATTTGCTTATAGTGATTAACCATTTGTTGAGTCATTGTTCCATCTGTCTTACATTAGATCTATGTTGTCCTGTTTTTGTGGTATATTGGTAACTGAGATCTGTGTTTCTTAGTTTGTTTGGTGTTATTGGATCTATTGTAGAACTGAGTTTGAAGTTTGGTTTAAGTTTGAATGAGATTTGAGGAGTAGTTAGTGGAGACAGTCACTTAGAGAGTGTTTGGATATGTGTGATTTGCTGGTATAATTACTGTCTCAGTAGGTATTTCTGGTTTAGGATAAACACTTAGGTTGCATTAGACTTAATTTAGCATAATAACAGTTGGTATTTACAGAAAAGTCAACATTATCTTGTTTCATAAATTTGCTGCATATCAGTTAGTTATTTAAGTTGCATAGTCATTAGATTTAGTTGCATTAGGAATAGAGTTTGCTTAATTCAATCTTTTCATAGCTTAATACATCTTTAGTAATCATTCAAGTTTATCTAAAATTAAAATTAGTCAAAATCTTAGTCAAAAACAAATTACAACTCAGATTTTGGTTAAACTTGATTAGAGTCTCTAGGATTTATTATTATTTGGAAACACCTTTGGATTGATAATTTTACAAGTTTAACAGTCAGAGAAACAAAAGCAAAAGGAAAAAGTTGATTTGAAAACCATTTGCTCATTGAAAAAGCTCTTTGAAATTAGCTGTTTGAACCACTTAGTCCCCTGTACCATCAGTGTTAGGCAAATTTTGGAGGATTCATTAGGTAACCATAGAAGTTTGGGAGTGTGAATTACTGGTATAATTGCAATCTCAGTTGGTTTAATAGTGTTTTGCCCCCTCAAGTTTATACCCCTGACCTTATTTGCTCAGGCTTAATTGCTTATTTCTTTGTGTATTTAGAACAAGGCTTCTGTCATAAGAATGGGGCTTCAATTGTGAATGTGTGATTGAACCCTTAGTTTGATTGTTCATCTGAGTCTATTTGAGCTTGTGGTTGCTATTTCCATTGAATTTTGAGCCTCATCTTATTCTGTGTTGCTTCTGCTTATTTCACTTTGAGCTTATTTACATTAAAATTGAGCATAATCTGTGTTACTGAGTATCTTTTGATCTAAGCTTTGTTTCATTAAGCCTATTTAAGTCAAAAAGTGATTTAGTCAAGTTTGAGTCAACTCTGGTCAACTGTGCTTATTTTCAACTTTCCAAATTTTTCCTAAGTTTAATCAATTTTTAATACTTTTTAATTACTAAAATTACCAAAAAAATCAGAAAAAGCCTAAAAAAAATCCAAAAATATTTTAGAAATTTATTTTCATTTATTTTAGAATTTTAGAAATTTATTTTGCATTTTTCCCATTTAATTTGAATTTTTATTACTTTTTAATTAGATTTAATAGATTTTAATTCCCAAAAATTACACAAAAAGCCAAAAAAAAAATTAGTTTTAAGCTTTAAAATTACTTTTTAGTTATTTTATAATTTTTAAAATTTAGTTTGCATTTTTCTCACCTTACTTGCAATTTCTTTTAATTTTTAATTAGTTTAATTAGTTTTTAATTCATAAAAAATAAATAAAAAGTCAAAAAAATATTTTTCTTTTTCTCAAAACTTTCTTTTATCATTTTTAACTTTTTAAAATTATTTTCAAGTCCATAGGAGTAGTGTAACTCAAAATTCACGTTTTATTTTGTACGTTTACTTTTAATTCGCGTTTTAGCTTACGATTTTAATTTTACGTTACGTTTTTGGTTTAATTACTTGAAATACGTGCTTAAGTGATTATTTGTGCTTCATTTGTTATTTCATTAGTATAATCTCATCAAAATCACTTTTTACCACTTTCACGACACGTTTCACAAATCGGGAATTCGAAATTCCATTCATCCTTCACACGGACTACGACCTCGGGTTATCCGTATTTCTTTGCGAATTTCTTGAGTAATACTATACTATAATATACTTGATTTGATTTTTATCAACATCAAAATTTTGGCGCCGCTGTCGAGAAAGGTTGAAGTGAATTTTTCGTTTTCGTTTTTCGAAATTGTGTTTTGAAAACCTTCCTTGTATATATTTTCAATAAAAAAACAAAAAAAAAATTTGAAAAATCAAAAACACTTTTCCTAAACTGTTTTCAAAAATACCAAAAAAAAAGTTACAGCCTCGACTCTCCCGTGGAAGGGAGGGCGTTGTAAACCAAATAAGCTTCCCAATTTAACAACGCGTGAAATTAGTTGCTAATCGGATTACTTTGGATTCTACGACCGAATAAGCGGAAAATACGGTAAGCTTTGACATTAAATTGCAAGCTGAAGAGAGAAACACTCTTCTCTCCCGTTCCATCGCGAGTTGATTTAAAGGAAACGGTTTACAATTAACGTAACGTTAGAAAAAGAAAACAAAAGATTAAGTTTTTGAATTTTGCTTTATAAAAAAAATAAATAAAAATACAAAAAGATTTTCCTTTTCAAATCTGATTTTCCCTTTTATTTTTCAAATTTGTGATTTTTGTGGTGTATGAACACACGTTCAACTTCTAAACGACTTGTTTCACCACTTTCAAATCTGGAAAGTTTGTTTCGTCACACACACCGAGTTCTTTTCCAAAATACGGAGGAAATGAACTCGAACACACAACACTTGGGACCCCCGCCGATGGGTGGTGCTCAAAACAATGTGATCCCTCCGATGGGACCACAACCGGCTTTCGATCCACGTCTGATGGAGGAACAACTCCAATCACCATTCAATGGTGTGAGGAGAGCCATCGTGATACCGGAAATCAATGCTAATTTTGAGATTAATCACGGATTGCTCAATCTTATCACGAGTATATCCTTTCACGGGTATGAACACGAAGACCCATATGCTCACATAAGAAATTTCGCCGACATCGCTGAGACCATTAGAATGAATCAAGTTCCTCACAATGTGGTTAAATTGAAGTTATTTCCTTTCTCCCATAAAGGGGCAGCCCGGACTTGGCTGGAAAAGGAACCACCGAATTCGATTCACACTTGTAACGATCTTGCTTCCAAGTTTGTGAATTATTTCTATCCTCCTTCTAAAATGTCTAATCTTCGTTCCCAAATCTTTCTATTCCAACAAGCTTTTGATGAGTCGTTCAGCGAAGCTTGGGATCGATTCAAAGATTTGATGGAAAAATGTCCAAACCATGGGTTCACATCCCTTCAGCAGATTGATACTTTCTACAATGGGTTATGTCATGCTGACCAAGACTCACTCAATTTTGCGCCTTAGCCAAAAACTTGGTAGCGTAGGGATTGCACCAGGCTTTACCTCTCCAGGGATCTTGAGAAGCTTACAACCCCCACCAGGCAGTGTACTTGATCGATGTAGTATAGTATAATGACAAGTACCGGGGGATTGATCGTTCAGCTAGGAATAGTGTCGCTAGGATTAGAAAACCTAAAGACTAGGTCTAGAGATGAGGGATGATTCTTTTTGTATTTTTATATTTTTATGAAAGCAAGTAAAAATCTCGGGTTTGAAGGAGTTGGCGGAATTAGTTGCTAGTCAACAAACCCAATACTAAAGATGCAATCAAAATAAAATACTAAAAAATGAAAATAAACTAAATTATACTAAAGTTGTGAGCAATATGTGGGAGAATTGTGTTAACTTAGATTTCACTACTCCCTAGATATCTTTTACATGTTAATTACTTGTTATAGTTGCGTGGATGACGGATTGTATTCCTTAATACCATTCATGGGGTGGCGTACTTACTTCCCCAATCGTATGAGCGCCTACTTCACTCCTATGTCGAGCCGGCTAAGAAGCTCCTAACATGTGATCATTAGAATTTACTCATGCATTAAATACAACCAATAAAACCTAGTACACATCGGTTCATGTTTCCTAAGACGTTCAAGCATGTTACACAATGGAGATCTGCCAGTTTTCTTAAGCCTAACATTGAAATCATTCATCCAATAACCATAAACAAGTAATCAACACATAATTAACATCTAGGTTTCATTAGATCTAAGCAAACACAAGATAGATCTAGCCTAGCATGTTGAAATCAAGACAAACATAAGATAAATTCAAACAACACATAGACATATTGAATGAATTAAGAGAAGACTTATCTCAATAGAACATGAAAGGATTCAAGGGGTGAAAACTCTTGAAAATACTGTAAAATATGACCTAGGGTTTACAAAGTTCGGCCCTAGTTTCTCCACACAAGTTCCTCTCTAATGAATGAAAAATAGAAAACTATATATAGATTTTGATGGGTGACGACATCAAGAACAAATGTCTGATGCTGTCATCTCGCCGCCAAATAGTTTCTCGGACTGCCTAGATCTGGGTCTGACGCCGTCATGTATACTCCTTATGCAGGCCGTCACCAAATTTAGTCTTGACGCCCTTGTCGTGACGCCGTCTGGTTTTCACTGGGTCGTCACCACTTTTACTCTTGACGCCATCAGGATCTTCCTCTTGACGCCGTCAGGTACTGTTCTCAGCATGGAAAATTAAGTCTTTGCCGTTTTCTTCACTTTTATGCTCCAAAAACGTCCGAATTGCTTCCTTTTCCAGAATTTACTCTCAAAGTACCTAAAATCACAAAAGGAACGATTTAGGGCAATATTTGATCAAATAAATTCAATTCTGGGCTTAAATGACCCTTTAAAAGTGGTTCATTTTTTGCCTCATCATATACCCTTACACTTGAGATTTGCTTGTCCTCAAGTAAATGCGCTTTTAATCTAATCAAAATACAAGTTAGGGTTCATTTAACACTAATATAAAAGTAATTACAACAAATAATCATTCCACTAAAGACCAAAGACAAGCACGGAGGTCATATACTAGCACCTCACAAATAGTGTTTAGATACTCACATCTCTCGGGTGTAATAAAGTAATATCACAATATGGAAACGGAAAATATCTCTCACTACCTATCATAGCAAAATAGATTACCATAGACTTGGGAAAGGATCAAACCTCCACCACATGGCGTAAGCACCTAGGATAAACTATTAAAGAGGTCTTTTAAAGGGTTGTAACGTTAGGTGTAGGGATATGGAATACACGGTTTTGTTGGATATAGGCAGTCTTTACTAGTGGCGAGTTAACAATCTTAGTTAATTACATGTACAATATGGCGTTGCTAAGCCAAGACTAGACTCGACTTAGGCTAATAAATAAAAAATAACAAAAACATAAAATAAACATAGAATGAAAAGGGATGGTAGTCCGTTTTTTTTTTTTTTTTTTTTTTTTTTTTTTTTTTTTTTTTTGCATACACTCTTACCCTACCATCCAAAATAATACATCATAGGGGATGAACATTCCCCTTACACTTGAATTTTTACATACTTTACAATAAACTAATCTAATGACTCGAATTAAGATAATCAAAACACTTTGAGTACTTTTAAGATTAACGTACATATGGGGGTAATAATATTATGTTCTTCCCCATTACTCCATAACATAAGTACTTTACCCATGAGTCCCAATCGTCCCAAAACAATATGTATAAGGATATGACTCGACTTAGCAACCATGTAATCAATTAGATAGTTAACTTAGGGTTTAACAAATAACAATAATGCACTAAAAATGAGTGCATACACAGAAGGCTAAGGCGATTTGGGTGTACATTTAAGTGGGGTGTAACAAATTCTTCCTTTAAGTAAGATGCTTAAAGTTAGAAATGAAAAGATAGGCTCGGAGGGGTGTACTAGGGGTTTCGTGTACTAAAAATGAGTACAACGCTAAAGGTGTGGGAAAAATTAATTGACTTAACTAGCCAAGTAATATGACTTAAATGGTCAAGTAATTATGATACGGGTTTAACACAAGGGTGATCCTAATGCCTCTTATCATGTAGTAAATGCTTTTCCTATCAAATCTAAAGGCGAACCTCACATATTTGGGTGGAAAATTTTTCTGAATGGTACGGTTTTGTGCTAGTCATACAATCTCCTATCCATGAGACGCTTGCTAAGGCTAAAGTTTCACTCCTAAATGTTGTAAAAAAATTTAAATTTGGCGCTAAAATTACACTAACAAATATTTCTCATAGTTTTATTACACATCTACCATCAAACAAACAAACTCAAGCGAAAGTGTATCTGTAAGGTATCATCATTTTACCCTCCCCTTACACTTAGGATGAACATTGTCCCCAATGTTCAAGTAAAGAATGTAAAAGTGAAATAAGTAAAACAAATGAAATCAAATACTCTCCTGATTCGCTCGGTGTGGATAATAAGGTGGCCAGGTTAGATCTTCCTCCAAGAAAATGAACAATCAAAGCTTCCCTTCCAGAATAATAATCATCTTCTTGTCATACATAACCTGTAAAACCTGAGAAAACAGACAAGGCAACCTCGCATAAAATTGGCGGCAATCTACATATGCTAATAAATCCTAGAAAACAAAATAAGATATAATGCTTGTGGAATGATGTTTGCAGATTTTCTGGAGATTATAAAACTAATAATTCAACAAAAACTTTAAAACTCCGTTAGAAAAACAAAACTAGTAAAATTTCCAGATTTTTATACGTGACTCCGTCAAGAGTAAGCTCGTGACGCCGTCAGAAGTGACCTGCAGAAATTCTTATGTTAAGTTTCTGGAAAAACTTCGTCCTACTTCCTAGAAAATCCTGCAAAACTTCATTATGACTCGATACAAGCATTTGACTCTAACAAATACGAATATACATGTTCACTTAATATTGTGGAGAATCATGATCGGTTTTTGTTTCTTAAAAACATATTTGGGGTTTCCCCTTACACTTATCTTTTGCAAAAATACCTTTGTATGAAGTTAAGACTAGCCAAACAACAAAATAAAGTATTTTCACCATTTAACTTTTGAAACATGATCTACTAACAATATAAATAAGGCATGCATATGGAAGCAAATAACAAACAAACAAAATAAAAATCACACAAAACATGGGTTGCCTCCCAAGAAGCGCTTTTCTTTATTTACGAGTCTTGTCGCTAGACTCAAGGTCATGGGTTACTACGTGACCTCATCCCTTGAGATGATATACCCCATGTAGTTGTGATCATTACTATTGTGGTGGTAGTGCCTCAATCTGTCGATACTTGCAATCACCTTTCCTCCTACCTTACTTCTCAAGTTAGCCTTTCCATCTTGGCTTATGCTTTCAATTGTGAAGGGCCCATACCACCAAGGACTCAGTTTATTGGGAGGTATCGTTATCTCCAAGTGTCTTAAGAGTACTGAGTTCCCTTCCTCGAATGGTACATGGCTCCTTGTTGGTTGACTGTGTTCGAACTCGACATGAACTTCATTGTTTTTGCTTCTTTCATGTTTAGCCTCCTTGTAGCTTTTGATTCTTGCCTCCCATGCAAGTATTTTCTCTTGAACACGAATAGGTGACGAGTCGATGTTGTTTTTGAGCTTTCTCCCCCTCAAACTCTCATGCCCATATTGTGGGGTCATGGGGAAGCTAATTGTTCTTTTTCCTGATTTAAGCTCAATTTTCCTACCTTCATACTTAATGGCAGCTCTAGCGGTGGTGAGGAATGGTGCCCCAAGGATTATTGGCATGCACCCGTCTCCCTTATCATCGATGATCATAAAATCAATGGGGTACATGAACCCGGCGACATTAACCAACACATCTTCTGCAATTCCTAGGGGATATACGTAAGAGTGTCCAGCGAGGGATAACCTAACACGAGTGAGGGCTGGCATTTTTTACGTTAATTGGGTGTAAATAGTTAGGGGCATAAGATTTACTTCCGATCCTTAGTCGGCGAAAGCACTAAGATATTTCAAATCCCCGATGCTAGCCGGTATCTCAAAGTTCCCACACGCCATCTGCTTAGTAGCCACTTTTTGTACCAATAGTTTCTCGAATATTGGCCCCCCAGGTAGCGTATCATACTCATCTTTTCCCTCTTCCTCCTTCTCAGAACCCTGTTTGGAAGATTGGTTACGCCCGTCACCCTTTATCCAATTTGTTATAGTGTTTTCGTTTATATCATGTTTCAGGTAGTAACTTAAAGATTGAGATTTTGGTGGCTCTTATACGGTTTGTTCAGTAGGGGTTTCTACCTTCTCATTATCCTTGTGGATAATTTTGATGGAATTAACAAGTCGGGTAGTAGGGATGACGCTTTCTTTCCTTAGTAACATCCTTTCGGGGGTTCTCTGGTTGGCATACTCTTCCATCAGGCTCATCATCTCATTCATTTTCTCTTGCATCTCCTCTTTTTGCTTATAAACTACTTCCTCGAATCTAGCGAGCCGATCTGAATGAGTTGCCATGTATTCTCTCATTCTGGCTTCAAATTCCGGGCTAAGTTTCTCGAGAGGGGAACAAGGTGGGGTATAGTTTTGAAAAGTCTCAACATTCTCTCTAGAGGGTGATTCTGATAAAGGCGTTGAAGTCGTTTTTGAGACAGAATTGACAGTAGCCCGTCTAGGACTTAGGGGTCTCCTTTGCCTTTCCTCAAAATAGTCAACTTTTGCCTCGAGTTTGGATAGGAGTTCATCAGGGATTTCGGTAATCCCTTCAGGTGTTGAGATTGCGTTGATGGCCGCTTTTATAGTATGATTAAACTCCCATATCTCTTGATTATCGGCGGCAAGCTCTTCAATAATTGCCTAGGACTCCTCGGCATTCTTATCACGCAATCTACCTCCCGCGGCCCTATCGATAGTACGTTTAGTGTGATAGTCGACATGATCATAGAAAATCTGAACTAATAACCAATGATTTATACCATGATAAGGGACCTTATGGAGGAGATCCTTGAAACGAGCCCATGCTTCGTAGAAAGTTTCACCCTGATGTTGTTCAAACATCAAAATGTCATTTCTAAGCATCGCAGTCTTCCCCGGTGGAAAGAATTGGGCAAGGAAGGGAGTGGTGAGATCATCCCATGTGGTGATGGATCCCGCGGGTAAACGTTCAAGCCATTGACTAGCTTGATCACGTAGAGAGAATTGGAATAGGCGTAATCGGGTTGACTCTCTAGTTGTAACATCAAGGTCTATAGAATCTACGATTTTAAGGAAGTCCTTGAGATGTTGGTTTGGATCTTCGGAACGAAGTCCATGGAATGCACATCCGCTTTGCACCAACCGGATGGTGTCGGATCGCAAGGGGGTCACATTGGCTCCTTGGGTGAGCTCAATGGTATTTCGGTAGCCTTGGTGGCTAGGTCGGGAATACTCTCCTAGGGTTCGGGGCCTAAGAGGTTGGTTATCTAGTGGTGGGTTTTGTTGTGGTGGGATGACGGGTTCAAAGATGTTACCGTCTTCCATGATGTCGGATGGTGAAGAGTTACGAACAAAAACACGAAGAAATAAGATAGACTAAAGAGAATCTAAAAATAAAAATAAAATCATACTAGAAAGGAATCTAGCAAGTAGACCTAATAAAAAGAGATTCTAACCTAGACAATAACTATTCCCCAGGCTGCGGCGCCAAAAACTTGGTAGCGTAGGGATTGCACCAGGCTTTACCTCTCAAGGGATCTTGAGAAGCTTACAACCCCCACCAGGCAGTGTACCTGATCGATGTAGTATAGTATAATGACAAGTACCGGAGGATTGATTGTTCAGCTAGGAATAGTGTCGCTAGGATTAGAAAACCTAAAGACTAGGTCTAGAGATGAGGGATGATTCTTTTTGTATTTTTATATTTTTATGAAAGCAAGTAAAAATCTCTGGTTTGAAGGAGTTGGCGGAATTAGTTGCTAGTCAACAAACCCAATACTAAAGAAGCAATCAAAATAAAATACTAAAAAATGAGAATAAACTAAATTATACTAAAGTTGTGAGCAATATGTGGGAGAATTGTGTTTACTTAGATTTCACTACTCCCTAGATATCTTTTACATGTTAATTACTTGTTATAGTTGCGTGGATGACGGATTGTATTCCTTAATACCATTCATGGGGTGGCGTACTTACTTCCCCAATCCTATGAGCGCCTACTTCACTCCTATGCCGAGCCGACTAAGAAGCTCCTAACATGAGATCATTAGAATTTACTCATGCATTAAATACAACCAATAAAACCTAGTACACATCGGTTCATGTTTCCTAAGACGTTCAAGCATGTTACATAATGGAGATCTGCCAGTTTTCTTAAGCCTAACATTGAAATCATTCATCCAATACAACCATAAACAAGTAATCAACACATAATTAACATCTAGGTTTCATTAGATCTAAGCAAACACAAGATAGATCTAGCCTAGCATGTTGAAATCAAGACAAGCATAAGATAAATTCAAACAACACATAGACATATTGAATGAATTAAGAGAAGACTTATCTCAATAGAACATGAAAGGATTCAAGGGGTGAAAACCCTTGAAAATACTATAAAATATGACCTAGGGTTTATAAAGTTCGGCCCTAGTTTTCTCCACACAAGTTCCTCTCTAATGAATGAAAAATAGAAAACTATATATAGATTTTGATGGGTGACGGCGTAAAGAACAAATGTCTGACGCCGTCATCTCGCCGCCAAATAGTTTCTCGGACTGCCTAGATCTGGGTCTGACGCCGTCATGTATACTCCTTATGCAGGCCGTCACCAAAATTAGTCTTGACGCCCTTGTTGTGACGCCATCAAGTTTTCACTGGGTCGTCACCACTTTTACTCTTGACGCCGTCAGGTACTGTTCTTAGCATGGAAAATTAAGTCTTTGCCGTTTTCTTCACTTTTATGCTCCAAAAACGTCTGAATTGCTTCCTTTTCCAGAATTTACTCCCAAAGTACCTAAAATCACAAAAAGAACGATTTAGGGTAATATTTGATCAAATAAATTCAATTTCGGGCTTAAATGACCCCCTAAAAGTGGTTCATATTTCGCCTCATCAATAATCATGGAAATCAAAATTTTCAGAATAAAGGTTTCAACAACAATAATCATGGACAAAATTTTCAAAATCCAGCTGTGAATCAGATTCAGTCACCTTCAGATGAATTGATTAAACAATTGATGCTGCAAAATCAGAATTTAATTAAAAATCAGGAATTACTGACTAAGGAAATCACTGAAATCAAGAAGTCTTTAAATGATCAACCCGCGGGCTCGGGTACTCTTCCAAGCAACACGATCGCTAACCCAAGGGGCGATGCTAAAGCGATCATGACTAGGAGCGGTGTTACAATCGATGGACCAACGGTTCCGACTACCTCTTCTTCTTCGCCTCCTAAGGTAGTCGCCCATGAAACCGAGGTGACAACGGATACGGAAATTCCTATTAATAATGGAAGGACCGAAAACATCCAACCTCCGGTAGTCCCAACGTCCAAAGGAAAAGATAAAGTTGTCAACGAAACTGAGAAAGAAATTCCCGTCAAAACAAATTTGCCTTATCCGTCACGCTTAAATGAACAAAAACACCGTGAGAGAGATAAAAACCAGATGGAAAAGTTTAGCAGGTTTTTCAAGAACTACATTTTGACATAACTCTCGCGGATGCTATACTTTTAATGCCTAAATTTGCTTCAATGTTAAAAGGTCTTTTGAATAACAAGGAAAAATTATTTGAAATGTCATGAACCCAGATGAATGAGAATTGCTCGGCGGTTATCCTCAAAAAGCTTCCCGAAAAGCTTGAAGACCCCGGTCGATTTGTCTTTCCTTGCAATTTTCCTGGGATGGTTCAATGCTTCACCTTGGCCGATCTTGGTGCTAGCTTTAACCTAATGCCGTTATCCATTTGGAAAAAGTTATCTTTACTGGATTTGACTCCGACTTGCATGACCCTCGAGCTTGCCGACCGATCTACGTCCCGACCAATTGGTATAGCCGAGGATTTCTTCGTCAATGTGGGAAAATTTCATTTCCCTGCCGATTTTGTCATTGTTGATTTTGATGCTGATCCACGGGTTCCTCTCATTCTCGGAAGAGGATTCCTATGGACTAGCCATGCGTTAATTGATGTATACAATGAGGATATTACCTTACGTGTTGGAAATGAAGCGGTTATGTTCAATCTCAATCAAACCACGAGATACTCCTCTAATTATGATCATGTTTTCGTGAACCGAGTTAATGTTATTGACGAAGTTACGGAGGAGTATGCTCAAGAGTTACTTGGTTTTATCAAAAATGCTTCGAGTGGCAATCCCACTCCTTCTTCTGAACCGATTATTTTCAATCCTTCCCCTTCCCTTACTCCGTTTGAGGGAAGTGATTTCATCTTGGAAGAGATCGAGGCCTTTCTTTCTAATGATTCGATTTCACCGGAAATTGATCATTCCGTTTGCGACCCGGAGGGAGATGTTCTTTTAATTGAAAAATTGTTGAATGAAGACCCAAACCCGTCCCTCCCTCCGATGGACCTTAAAATGATCGATGTTAAAGAAGTTAAGCCGTCTACTAAGAATCCTCCGGAGCCCGAACTCAAGGATTTGCCTCCGCATATTGAATACGTATTTTTAGAAGGAACCGACAAACTTCCCGTCATAATTTCAAAAGAACTTAAAGATGAGGAGAAGAACCGTCTCTTAGATGTGCTCAAGAAGCATGAAAGTGCCATCGCTTGGCAAATTTCCGATATCAAGGGTATCGACCCTCGTTTTTGCACGCATAAGATTTTACTTGAAGATAATTACAAACCGTTCATTCAGCAACAACGACGGGTTAACCCGAAAATTCATGAGGTTATCAAAAATGAAGTTATCAAACTCCTCGATGCCGGAATGATTTATCCAATCTCGGATAGCTCATGGGTTAGCCCGGTCCACTGTGTACCGAAGAAAGGTGGAATGACCGTAGTGATGAATGAAGATAATGAATTGATTCCGACACATCTTGTTACCGGATGGAGAGTGTGTATTGACTATCAAAAATTGAATGATGCGACTCGTAAGGACCATTTCCCACTTCCATTTATGGATCAAATGCTAGAACGTTTAGCGGGAAATGAGTTCTATTGTTTTCTTGATGGATTTTCTGGTTACTTTCAAATTCCGATTGACCCTCCAGACCAGGAAAAGACTACGTTCACTTGCCCTTACGGAACGTTTGCCTATCGTCGTATGCCCTTCGGCTTATGCAATGCTCCAGGCATGTTCCAAAGGTGTATGATGTCTATATTCTCGGATATGATTGAGAAAACCATGGAAATTTTCATGGATGATTTCTCGGTTTATGGAGATTCTATCACTTCTTGCCTCTCCCATTTAGAAGAACGCTGAAATGGTGTGAAGACACCAACTTGGTTCTAAATTGGGAGAAGTGCCATTTCATGGTTAAAGAGGGCATTGTCCTCGGCCATAAGATATCTAAATCTGGGATTGAGGTCGATAGAGCTAAAGTCAACGTGATTGCAAAGTTACCTCATCCCACAACCGTTAAAGGAATTAGAAGTTTTCTCGGTCATGCCGGCTTTTACCGACGTTTTATCCAAGATTTTTCTAATATAGCCCGGCCCCTGACCCACTTGCTTGAAAAAGATGCTCCGTTTATCTTCTCAAATGAATGCATCGAAGCATTTAACATACTTAAGAAGAAGTTAACGGAGGCTCCCATCTTAGTTGCCCCCGATTGGGACTTGCCTTTTGAGCTAATGTGCGATGCTAGCGATTATGCCATTGGTACAGTCTTGGGGCAACGCAAGTATAAACATTTTCAGCCGATACACTATGCTAGTAAAACTATGACCGATGCTCAATACCATTATACGACTACTGAGAAAGAGATGTTAGCCGTCATTTACGTATTTGAAAAGTTTCGACCTTATTTGCTCTTGAAGAAAAGCATAATGTATACGGATCATTCGGCCCTTAAGTAACTAATGGAAAAGCAAGAAGCTAAGCCACGCTTGATGCTGTGGGTTCTACTCCTTCAAGAATTCAATGTTGAAATTCGAGACAAAAAGGGAGCTGAGAACCTTGCTGCTGATCACCTTTCGCGTTTAGAGAATCCCCATCAAAGTGATTTCGAGAAAAAGGAAATTAACGAAACATTTCCTCTCGAGACACTTGGGAGTTTATCACATTGTGATCCTAGTACCCTATGGTTCGCCGACTTTGCGAATTACCATGCGGGAAATTTTATTCGTAAAGGGATGTCGTTCCAGCAAAAGAAGAAATTCTTCAAAGATGTTAAACATTATTTATGGGACAACCCCTACTTGTTTAAGATTTGTCCGGATCAAGTGATCTGGCGGTGCGTTCACGGCAAGGAAGCCACTGAAATTCTCATGGTATGCCACAATGGACCCACGGGGGGACATCCTGGTGCCAATTTCACCGCTAAGAAAGTATTTGACTCCGGCTTCTATTGGCCGATGATTTACCGGGATGCCCATGAGTTGGTAAAATCATGTGATTCTTGCCAGCGTCAAAGAAAAATTTCTCAGAAAGATGAGATGCCTCAAAATGCTATTCAAGTCTGTGAAATTTTTGACGTCTGGGGTATCGATTTCATGGGTCCATTCCCGTCTTCTCGTGGTAACAAACATATACTCGTGGCCGTCTATTATTTGTCTAAATGGGTTGAAGCGAAGGCGCTCCCCACCAATGACGCCCGAGTTGTAGTGAAATTTCTTAAAAATCTCATCACCCGATTTGGTGCACCTCGAGCTATTATAAGTGATCGTGGGACCCATTTCTGTAACGACCAATTCGTTAAAGTTATGCTCAAATATGGTGTCACACATCATCTTTCTATGGCTTATCATCCACAAACGAGTGGTCAAGTTGAGGTCTCCAATTGTGGCTTGAAACGTATCTTAGAGAGGACCGTAGGCGAACATCGTGCTTCATGGGCTGATAAGTTAGATGATGCACTATGGGCTTTCCGTACCGCTTACAAAACACCCATAGGGTGCACTCCCTATAACCTGGTTTACGGGAAGGCCTGCCATTTGCCCTTTGAACTTGAGCACAAGGCCAACTGGGCCTTGAAACATGCTAATTTTGACCTACAAACCGCGGGTGATCATTGTAAAGTTCAATTGAATGAATTAGTCGAGCTTCGTGATCAAGCCTATGAGAATTCTTTGATCTACAAAGAGAAGACAAAGAGGATTCATGATGCTAAGATTAAAGATCGCGTTTTTAACGTTGGTGATCGAGTCCTTCTTTTTAATTCTCAATTGAAGATTTTCTCGGGCAAATTAAAAACCCGTTGGTCTGGACCATTCACCATTACCCAAGTATTCCCTTATGGAACCGTTGAGCTTGCTCAATCTAATGGTCCCAACTTTAAGGTGAATGGTAATCGTCTCAAACATTATTTCGGATGGGACATACCACCCATGGTTGTCCCGGATCTCCAAACTTTCCCTAAGGATAACTAAATTCGGGGACCGAGTCAAGCTCATGTGACTCGGTAATAAAAAACAAGCGCTTCGTGGGAGGCACCCCATGCTTATCCATTTCATTTCCTTTATTTTTTTTATTTCTTAAGTAACGTGACGTGAGGGGGGGGCGACCCTTTCCAAACTCGAGTTTTCATGGTTGTTTGTGAATGTTCAGGAATTTCCCCGAAGTTTGAGAACTCTCGTGCTCGTGTTTTGTCGTTCTCTACACTGGAGTCTCATTCTTCGCTGCTCTTTTGGAAATTCACCATATCCAAAATCTTATCGACTAACGTTTATCTCTTGGCATACTTAATAAACGGCCTTAGATATTACGTAAGACTACCCGCACCCTTAAAACATGGAGGACAATGTTTCACTTTAGTCTGGGGGGTGAATCTTCGATTCGATTTGACCTGTTACCTTCGTCTGAGCTGCTAACTTACGCAACTCCGTTTTTTCACCAAAAATTTAAAATTTTTTGTCACCTCTTTATAAAAAAAATGATGATATATGAAGTAATAATAAGATTTGACACCTTGTTTTGACTTTCCTACCGGCGAGAGTAAAAATAAATGTTTCGACTTGACCGGGCGTGTTGAGCCCTAGCTCGTTTCCCTTAACCAATATAATCAAAAGATTATGGCTAAGCATCCGAGGATCTCATTACTTGGGATTTTAAATTTGCGGAGATCGAGGAATGATAGAGTTTATTTAGAAGTTTCGTGCTAAACGTGGAGTAGTTGGATCTCTTTAGAGCTCACGAAAGGTACTTGTGGCCTCCTTGTTCCCACAAGATTGCACACCAATAAAAATAGATCTCTAGGATTTATTAAGTGTATGGGGTTTGGGCAATACTTAGTTTTTTCTCGTTCCCAACAAAATCTCTGCATATGGGGGTTTGGTACACATAGGGGTACTGCCAGTGTTACGGTGAAATAGACTATTGCATCTTGCCTGTTCGCAACCGATGTTGTGATCTTAGTAAAGGCCGTAGGACTCGAGGTTTGACATATGCTTATGAATATCAATAATAATAATCCAAAGCCAAATAAAAAGGCAGAGGAATCCAAAGCTATAAAAAGCAGCGGATATAAATCCAAGGTCATAATAAAGCTCTTACATCTTGGCGGCTCTTAAACCGTTGTTGTAATTGAAATAAAGGACTAAGGACCAAATATTATTAAAGTGCTTATAATTATGCAAAAATGCCAAGCTTCGACTCCGGGGGTTTCCCTAATAAAAAGCATCCATTTCAGGTCTCAAACATGGGATGTCTCGGCTGTAAATAAAAAGGGGACCCCACAAATCGTGTTAAATCAGAGACATTCATGTGGACCCGATTTTTGTATGCAGGGGTTTTCGAGGGAAAGTTTGAAAACTACTTAGCGTTCAAATTTTGTGCTCTTATCGGACTAACAAATATCAAAACGAGAAAATATTAAGCAATTCATTTCTCACAAATTAAAATCTTGAGATAAAAAACTTAGGACCTGGGAACAAGATGTAAATACACAATTAACTTTTGTGGGTAGTGTTAGTATCTAACTTGTGGATAAACAATGATTTCGATTTTACGCTTAGTTTGGGGGCTTGTGAAAAATCAAGGATGACGATTTTTATCCGTATGGTCTCTTCTCTGTCAGAAGTGTTTCTACTCTTAGACCCTGAAGTTATCAACAGATAAGAATAGATAATGAAATTTAAGGCAAACCGTCACATATATAAATGAAAAAGTACAAAAATCGTAGTAGTAGCTGTTATTCATAAAAATCGGAAAACAGAGCGTTTTTTGAAAATAAATGATTTTGATATCTCTTTTGAACATCATTGCTACTTTACAACGTTAGTAAAAAGAGGTTTTGAAATTATTTATCTCTTAAGCGTGAGGTGATGACATTGCGTGAGGACACGGCAATACCTTAGTCGGGGGGATTTTGATGTGTGCTTATTCACACACCTTTTTAGCCTTAAATCAGACCAAATACATCATATACTAACCAAATATGCCAAGAGAATGTATGTTTTTGTATTTGTATATGTGCAGGTACAGATATGTCAGAAATGAATAAAAATGAAGCCAAAACCGACAAAAACGAGCATGAGATTGGAAAAAGGTCATAAGCCGGAGCCGGGGAAGCAAAATGATAAAGGAAAGCCCAAAATGTCATAAGAAGTCTACAGAGAGTCACAAAAGTGCATAATAAGTCCTTGGACAAAGTTTGGAAGAAATGTCACATTCAGTCCCTACACTTTCAGGAATTTACAAAAATGGTCCTTGGAGTAATATTTCAAGAAAAATCAAAGAGAGGTCCCTCAATAATCAAAGAAAGTCAAAATATACCCTTGGAAGAAAGTTTGGAATAATTACAGAGTTGGTCCCTGAGATTTTAAGTTTGACACATTTGGTCTTTGTTTAAAACTACTCCTAAACCACTAATAAACTACAACTGGATCCATACTACTTAATCCATAACTATCCTCTTGGCCCAAACAACACAAAGCCCACCACCCCTAGCCTAATACCCAATCCATACAATACCCGATCCACTTTACCTTAGTCAATTACCCGGTCAACGCAACAAACTAATAAAAATTCCCGAAATATTCCCCCTCCCCCCAATTTTACACAAATCCAGAAAAAGTTTAATGTTTTATGAACCCTAGCCAAACACCACGCTTACAATTACCTTGATTGGGTAATAATTACCCAATCATATATGTTTCTAGAAGCACTGACGCATGACAGAGCATGTCAGGACACGTGGACCAATGATGGAACACACGAAGGATAGGTCTCAATCATTCAATCCAAGGGTGGATATTTGTGCGTATGAATGAAGCATGAATCAAGTGACAAGATCAAAGCAAAGAAACACAAGTCTAGAAGCCTCTCAACCCTAAGTAGGCTCCCCACCTCAAGTATATAAACCCCCTCATGTCACAGATGTAGTCAGTAGGTTTTTAGTAATTTTTAGCTTTCTGTTTTCAAAGTTTTATTGTAATTTTTCATTTCAAAGCCTTGTACTCAATTTCATTTTATTAATATAATCCCAGTTTTATTCTCAACTTATTGTCTTTAAATTTTAATTTTAATTTCATTAGTGTCTCTTAGTTTAAATTTGTAGTTGTTAGCTTGTTTAAATATTCAATTTACATCTCTGTTTACTTATATTAAAAATCCAAAAAAAATAAAAAATCAGAAAAAAATAATAATAATGAAAAATAGTTTTAATTCACAAGTTAAGCTTTAATAAAGCTATTTCTGTTTTTATATAAGTTCATATTAGCTTCCATATAGCTGTTTGTGAGCTTATTTAGTCAGTTTCTCTCATAATCACAAAAGTCAACAATAGTCAACTGCAAGTGCTTATTGTGCAATAAGCTGTGCTTATTGGGAGTTTGGTAGCCAAATAGGAGTCCACTTGGCCTGTCATAAAGACAGGCAAGCTTAGTGAACCCCCTCTGTTCTGCTGAGGGGGATTTGGTTGTAAGTTTTTCGTTTAATTTCTATTTAAATTGCATCAGTAGTATAAACAGTAGTATAGCCTTGTTTATTACTTGATTTTGCTTTATTTGAGTGGTGGTATAATTATATTGTCCTGATATTGCATTTGCTTATAGTGATTAACCATTTGTTGAGTCACTATTCCATCTGTCTTACATTGGATCTGTGTTGTCTGTTTTTGTGGTATATTGGTAACTGAGATCTGTGTTTCTTAGTTTGTTTGGTGTTATTGGATCTATTGTAGAACTGAGTTTGAAGTTTGGTTTAAGTTTGAATGAGATTTGAGGAGTAGTTAGTGGAGACAGTCACTTAGAGAGTGTTTGGATAAGTGTGATTTGCTGGTATAATTACTGTCTCAGTAGGTATTTCTGGTTTAGGGTAAACACTTAGGTTGCATTAGACTTAATTTAGCATAATAATAGTTGGTATTTACAGAAAAGTCAACATTATCTTGTTTCATAAATTTGTTGCATATCAGTTAGTTATTTAAGTTGCATAGTCATTAGATTTAGTTGCATTAGGAGTAGAGCTTGCTTAATTCAATCTTTTCATAGCTTAATACATCTTTAGTAATCATTCAAGTTTATCTAAAATTCAAATTAGTCAAAATCTTAGTCAAAACAAAAAGTCAAAAACAAATTACAACCCAGATTTTGGTTAAACTTGATTAGAGTCTCTAGATTTTATTATTATTTGGAAACACCTTTGGATTGATAATTTTACAAATTTAACAGTCAGAGAAATAAAAGCAAATAGAAAAAGTTGATTTGAAAACCATTTGCTCATTGAAAAAGCTCTTTGAAATTAGCTGTTTGAACCACTTAGTCCCCTGTACCATCAGTGTTAGGCAAATTTTGGAGCATTCATTAGGTAACCATACAAGTTTTGGAGTGTGAATTACTGGTATAATTGCAATCTCAGTTGGTTTAATAGTTTTTGCCCCCTCAAGTTTATACCCCTGAGCTTATTTGCTCAGGCTTAATTGCTTATTTCTTTGTGTATTTGGAACAAGGCTTCTGTCATAAGAGTAGGGCTGCAATTGTGTATGTGTGATTGAACCCTTAGTTTGATTGTTCATCTGAGTCTATTTGAGCTTGTGGTTGCTATTTCCATTGAATTTTGAGCCTTATCTTATTTTGTGTTGCTTCTGCTTATTTCACTTTGAGCTTATTTACATTAAAATTGAGCATAATCTGTGTTACTGAGTATCTTTTGATCTAAGCTCTGTTTCATTAAGCCTATTTAAGTCAAAAAGTGATTTAGTCAAGTTTGAGTCAACTCTGGTCAACTGTGCTTATCAATAAGCACTTTTCTATAAGCAGTTTTAAGCTAAACAGTAGTTACAATGCTTATTTTCAACTTTTCAAATTTTTCAAAAGTTTAGAATATTAATTTAGATTTTCCCTGAATTTTTCATATTTTTCTGAGTTAATTTGCTATTTTTCTTAATTAATTTTTATTTTTAATCAATTTTTAATACTTTTTAATTACTAAAAATACCAAAAAAAATCAGAAAAAGCCTAAAAAAATTCCAAAAATATTTTAGAAATTTATTTTCATTTATTTTAGAATTTTACAAATTTATTTTGCATTTTTTCCATTTATTTTGAATTTAATTTGAATTTTTATTACTTTTTAATTAGATTTAATAGATTTTAATTCCCAAAAATTACACAAAAAGCCAAGAAAATTAGTTTTAAGTTTTAAAATTAGTTTTTAGTTATTTTATAATTTTTAAAATTTAGTTTGCATTTTTCTCACCTTATTTGCATTTTCTTTTAATTTTTAATTAGTTTAATTAGTTTTTAATTCATAAAAAATAAATAAAAAGTCAAACAAATATTTTTCTTTTTCTCAAAATTTTCTTTTATCATTTTTAACTTTTTAAAATTATTTTCAAGTCCGTAGGAGTAGTGTAACTCAAAATTCATGTTTTATTTCGTACGTTTACGTTTAATTCGCGTTTTAGCTTACGATTTTAATTTTACGTTACGTTTTTTGTTTAATTACTTGAAATACATGCTTAAGTGATTATTTGTGCTTCATTTGTTATTTTATTAGTATAATCTCATCAAAATCACTTTTTACCACTTTCACGACACGTTTCACAAATCGGGAATTCGAAATTCCATTCATCCTTCACACGGACTACGACCTCGGGTTATCCGTATTTCTTTGCGGATTTCTTGAGTAGTACTATACTATAATATACTTTATTTGATTTTTATCAACATCACCCGTACAACCGTATTGACTATAGTAACATGTATCTGACCACCCATAAATGTAGCAGGAGTACACCCAAGCCTAGTACACTCAGCTGAAAGGAAAGACCATGAGAAACGTGTCATAAATATGCAAACGACTTAATCTAGACATACAATAAAAAACAAAGAATCATACCATCAGCCATCAAATGCAAAAATGATCCATTTTTCTTTTTCCTTTACCAGCTACGGACGCATTTAATGAAGACTGATGGCCATCTGTACATGTGATAGTGTATCAGTTGCAGGATCCTATATTAGAGATCACAACGATGAAGATCACCATTAAATATTTCATATATGTTATTGACACACTGTTTAGTTTTATTATCAAGATCAGATTGATTTTTTGTTGGTTCATCTTGCCAACAGCAGCAGCTCCTTCCTTGAGTCGTTGAATTCGTTCGGCTGCTACTCCCATGTGTACCCCTTAATCATTGGTTTCCTGTTTGATTAGTGATCAGTTTAATATTCATCAAACATAAGAATAGAATACCTTTTCATGTCCTCCATATTGAATGAGCATTCAACCAATCTATGACTTTTTAAACATGTATAACTGTTCAGAACACAAAACAACACCACTACATATATGAAAATACCGTTAGCCAACCGAATGGGTTAGCTGTATGCATCTCACTTGTACGCACAGCTGCCATGGGCTGCGTAGCTACATTATTTGTTCCTGCATTTAGTGTTGGCGTTGTTCTACTTCTGTTTGCAGCCCGTCTTATCGTGGGTCACGTAGCTGCATAAGTTGTTCCTGCATTTGGTATTGGCTGTTCTACTTGTGTTTGCAGTCCGTCTTATTGGAGGGGTCATCTTTGTTGCCTAAAACTACGATGAGGGCCTGCAAAAACGTATGAAAATAAAAGACACATGACATATATTTGAGAAAAATAGCGTGGGAACATGGTGCATGAGAAATTGGATATATAAAAAGGCGGATCACCTCAATTAACCAAGCGATTATGACCGTCACCTACACGTGAGTCACCAACAAATGTAGTCTCTAAAATTAAACTCTAAACATACTGATCATGATAACTAACGATTTTCAACATATAATCATATAAAAAAAACTTAAAATCAAATGGAACAGAGAAATTACATAACCGTTGAGTTGTCGAACAAAGCTTGAGAAATTATTATGATTAAAATCAAACCTATTGCCTTGAGTTCGCCACCTGCAAACCATTGCAATATGAATTTAATAAACTACTAAAAAATTCACCAAAGTCTTTATATGAGAACCAAAAAGAGAGCAACAATTTACCTCGGCAATAGACGGGACATCAAATTGGCCAGGAGAACCCTGAGATACATCCATACCAAGAATAATTGTAGGTGCACAGCAACTCTCCAAACTTCACCATCATGCCATACAACAGCATCAATAAAAGGTCCCTTGTCCTTATAATTCTAATACATATATACAATCAAATATGCACATAAGTATAGAAAAATTTAAAGAGGCGTAAAGGGTTGAGAAACACAGACTTGTCTTTATCAACCTTGAACTTTACCCTAATCATTAAAAACTTCTGAATCGAAGTCATCTGAAAAGATATAATACATGGTGTTAGTAATTTAAATATACCGTGTAGGGTAGTCAGTACATAACATAAGAGTTTACCTCCAAAAGTTGCATGTGTTGAAAAATTGTATTGTAATGGTGATGATTCTATTATTCAAAAGATGAATGAATGATATTAGTCATATCTTATCAACAACAGATGAGTAGCAATATACCTTGAATACTAAATTCTCAGAAGCCTCCTCTTCTTCATCCTCGTGTTTGCCTCAAGATGAATGAATGATTTTTGGTTTTGGTTTTTTTAATAACATAATATTGTTCTGTAAATAAAAACCCTAATACATTAATATTTGACAGGTTAATGCAATATCAATTATGACTTGCAAATTGTTTCACAACCATTGGAATGCTCCAATGGTTGAGGTGTTGTTTAATCGTGCCTAACATCCCAAGTTCGAACCCATGGAGTCATATTTTTTAGAAAACTTAATCCGAATTTACATAAACATTGGTGAAAATTAACATACACGAAAATTACAATTGAGATGTGATGACATGGCTAACACTACTGATGACTTGGCACTCGAAAACTGATGACAGGGCATTGACCATGCTTATTTGGCATTAAATGGTTAAACGCCTCCTGTTTTATATATATATATATATATATATATATATATATATATATATATATATATATATATATATATATATATATATATGTGTGTGTATATACACACTATGTACTAAACAAATGCAATCTACATACTTAAATTATTAAAAGTATAAAAACTAAAAGTATAAAAAGTAGTAAAAGTTTTAAAACTAATAAGTGAAGTTTGTTTGATACTCTTTGTATATATTATAAGTTTAAAAATTATTAAAAGTATAAAGTATAAAAGTAATAAAAGTTTTAAAACTAATAAGTATATATTAAAGCTACATTTATATTATATACGGTTCGGTTAACCACGGATATCTAAAAGTAAATACCGAAACCGAATTGTGATAAGCGGTTTTTCCGGTTTTGGTTTTTTTCAATTTCGGTTTCGGGTTTTTTTCGGTTTCGGATTGAGCGGTTTGTCATAACATGACACTCTAAGCAACTATAACCCAATGCATATGACCCCTACGATGTCAAATATGTGACCAGTGATAACCTAACGCACATGACCCATGACCCATGTGAATTAGCCATTATCACCGGTCATGCATGGTTTCCATTACACTGAAAGCCACTATAATTCAATGCACGTTACCCATGACCCATGTTAATTACCAATTGTCAACAGTCATGGATGTGTCGTAACATGACACTCTAAGCAACTATAACCCAATGCATATGACCCGGCCATATGATGTCAAATACCCATATTAATGAATGTGACCAGTGATAATTACCTAATGCACATGACCCATGACCCATGTGAATTAGCCATTATCACCGGTCATGCATGGTTTCCATTACATTGAAAGCCACTATAACCCAATGCACGTTACCCATGACCCATGTTAATTACAAATTGTCAACAGTCATGGATGTGTCATAACATGACACTCTAAGCAACTATAACCCAATGCATATGACCCGGCCATATGATGTCAAATACCCATATTAATGAATGTGACCAATGATAATTACCTAATGCACATGACCCATGATAGGCTTTCAATCTCCAAAATTCTAATTAGGCGCTCAAAAGATCCGCCCCTTTTTCCCCAAAATCAAAACACTAACACTTACACTAGTCAGATCTATCTTCTATCTATTCATCTATTCTCCTTCTCTCTAGAACCGACTCACACCACCGCCATACTTCACCGCCTTATCTCGCCGTGGTTCTACCAACCATCGCTCCTCCACACCATCACCGTCATCAAGACAAGGGAACTGTATGGGAGAGTTTGTTTGCTTCGGTTGTTTGGTTCGAGATAACCACCACATCCACCACCATCACAGTCGAGCCACCATCACCCTCATCTCACCTATCCTACTCTAATAATAGGTATACTCAAACACATATTTAATTTATATTTTCTTAAATGTGTAATCGAATATAAAACGATTTATATTGATTTTCATGGATTAAAATTAGCCAAAAACATGTTTTTGATTATAAATTCGTGTGGTGGTAATTGTTGCAGGTAGACTTATTAAGACGACATAGTTTTCCTATTTATTGGAATAGAGACAATTGACGTGTTCTAAGAGGCCACTGTTTTGCTCGTAAAGGGAGTCTTACTTGGTTTCCACTCCGGGAGGATGTTGCTGAACAGTTGGAGTTTGCTTATCGCAGTCGCGTAAGTGATCTATTAAAAGATTAACATAGCATCTGTTATATAGGAAATTAACTCAAATATGGTTGCTTTTTGTGAAACTGTTTCATTTGTACCAAATGCTAGTGATTTGCTTGCTTGGTAACGTGTATGACATTTATTCGTTCCAGGTTTGGCACTGCAGAACATTTCAAACATCTGGATTATTTGTTGCCCGAGTTGATATGCAAGGGTCTGCCTCGGTATGTTGGTTTTTTATGCTAAACTTATATTTGGGACATCTAATTTTTTCGTCTTTTATGTTAGCATTAAGCACGTTACTTGTTTCTTGCAGGGGCTACATGCTATTTTCACGGGTGAGGATGATACATGGGATGCCTGGCTAAAAATTCCCTCATCTGGATTTTCTGGCACAGTTCATTTTCGAGGGACTGGAATTAAATTGAGGTGTGGGTATGCTCCATCTCAGTCACCAAAGCTAACCCATGTATATTTTTACTGTTTCATGGTTGGCAGATCTTATATTATGCAGCGTTATTAGTGCCTTGGTTTCTTACAGTTCATAACATCTGTTTATAGGATGAGTTACGTCACCAGAGAGAGGAAGAAATGGACGATTATTATTCACAGTTAAAACTAATGGCGTTTTTCTCAGGCTCTATGTTTATAATACTTTCAAGCTCAATTTATGGTTATCACTCAGTGTAAGTGGGAATTCTTCTAAGAAAGCCCCTTATTCAAGTCAGCATTATGGGGTCCTAACTTTTTTAATGGAACATGTAGCTAACCATTCTACTGCCAGCTGGGATGAGGGCAATGCATTTGAATCTTCTGAAGCAGAAAAAGAATTCCAAGATAAGGTATACCAAGTTGGGTTACTAACCTTTTGTACCATTGTAGGTTTTAGGTGCTATTCTGGACTGGTGCATATTTTTTTGCATTTCGTAATACTGTAACTTCTAACCATATCATTGTGACTGTTTGTGATCCCCGTTAATGTCATATAGATTAATAACACTAAACTGTCTGCTCGTTTTGTTCTACAACTGCAGCAAAATGGGTATTTGAATACAGATGACACATCAGAACGCTTTTTCCGTCGGCTGTTGGTAAGTTTTTTCTAATCTCTAAAATGGGTATTGTATATTACTATATTTGTATGTGCTTCTAACTTTTGTCTTTTCTACTTAAAACAGAGACGGAGAATATCCAGGTGATGAGATTAGTACTGGTGTTAGTACTGCTAGTACAAAGTTAAGACTGCTCGAAGTTAATGCTGCTAACGTATTAGTTACAACTGTTAGTTATAAGTTAGTATTGTTGTTTCGTATAGTTAGTATTGCTTGTATGATATGTATTAGTTGTTTATGAAAAAGATTATAGATACTTAGAAAAGTATTGTAAGCCGTCTAGGACTCCTTGGTGTATAAAAGGAGGTCCTAGGGTATAGAGTTATATACGAATTTTATATTTACAATTTTATTGTATTTGAATTTGTTTTGAAATATATTTGAATTTTTTTGATATATATTTATTTCTTAAATGTGACTAAAAGATGTATATAGTCACACTTATTAACAGTTTTGGTCACTATTTGCTTTATTCGTTGTGTGACTAAATATTACAAAAGGCCACACAAACATAAAATTCGTGTGGCCATTGGATGATTAATAGTCACACAAAATAATCATTTCTTCATTTTAAACAGCATATGGTCACGCTTATTAACACTTTTGGCCACTATTTGCTTAATTGTATGTGACTATATACCTAAAACAAACATGCATTGTGTGACTAAATATTACAAAAGGCCACACAAACATAAAATTCACGTGACCATTGGATGATCAATAGTCACACAAAATACACATTTCTTCACTTTAAACAGCATATGGTCACACTTATTAACACTTTTGGCCACTGTTTGCTTAATTGTATGTGACTAAATACCCAAAACAAACATGCATTGTGTGACTAAATATTACAAAAGGCCACACAAACATAAAATTTACGTGGCCATTGGATGATCAATAGTCACATAAAATACACATTTCTTCACTTTAAACAGCATATGGTCACACTTATTAACACTTTTGGCCACTGTTTCCTTAATTGTATGTGACTAACTCCAAAAAACAACACCCATTGTGTGACTAAATCATCACAAACGTCACATTTATTAAATATTCATGTGGCCACAGGACGGGAAATAGTCACACAAAATACACATTTAATAGAATAAATCATCTCAAATGTCACATATATTATATATTTGTATGGCCAAAGGACGAACAATAGTTACTCTCAAAAAACATTCGTGTGACTATAAAGTGTTTACGGTCACTGATTATGACTAATCCAACAAAACTTGTGCCTAATTTTTCACACATATTCGGGGTATTGGTCACTCTTTTTAGATGGAAAAGGCCACGAACTCATCAATGTGACCATATGCCACCTACGGTGGCGGGACCTTTGGTGACACACAACGAAAAAAACGTGTGTGACTATATGCATATCGTCACACATTTCTTGCGTGACCAATACAACTTTTTGTACCAGTGTGGGATAAGGTCAACCAACTCATTTAGCCAAGATTTAAAGGGATTAAAATATTTAGTGAAGTAGTTAAAGATACAGTTAGGGATCTAATGTATTTCGAATGAGAAAGAAAAGAACCAATGGACTAAGAGTTTATCTTTGAGTGTTCCCCAAGGGTTGGGTAATACCTTGCCTCCCAAATTTGAAAAAATGTTGTTTATATGTGAGAGGGTTGAGTGTTGAGGAAGTTAAGGTGTGAGACTTTGAAATTCAAATTCAAATATGAATGTTGTGAGTGTTTGAGAGGATTTAGTATAGGAGAAGCAAGATGAGAGACATGTCTTAGATGGGGAGACAAGATACATTTCAATTTCAAATTCAAATATACATATTAAGAGTGTGTGAGAGGGAAGTGTGTTAGACAAGTAATAGATGAGACATTGTCATACGAAGGGAGTCTATGTTGGTGATGGGGAGACTCAAGGGTGTGTTTGAATTTGAATTCTAGTTGTTGTGAGAGTATAAGAGGTAAGAGTGTTGAGGAAGCAAGTATGCGAGTTTAAGTTCAAATTCAAGTATGGTAGAAGAGTGTGTGGGAAGTTTGAAGGAAGCTTGGGGACCAAGGGCATTGATTTAAGGGATTGTGTTAGTTTGATGAAACAAGCAAGCATTTATTTATTGTGTGGGAGACAAGGAATATATAAGGTGGCATTGCTTGTAAATATGAGACAATGAAGGTAAAGAGGAACCTATGTTGGGGTGTGGGAGACAAGAATGCTGTAAAGGTGAAAGAAGAAAGATTATGTAAAAAGTTGTGTTTGGACAAGAAAACATGTGCCAAGGATATTCAAATTCAAATATGAAAGTTGAAATTTAAAATTCAAATTTCGTAATTCTTGATTAAGCCACAATTAGTAAATTTACTAATCAGCTTGATGCAAGCAAGATAAGTGTTTTGCATTTTAAGCAAAGCATTAACCCGTAAAGAGAGAGTTGCATTCACACAAAGTGGCCTTGAATTATCTAACCATTAAAGGAGTAAACCCGTTACGTTATTAGCAAAGGTATATGTTAGGATTATGGTCATTTGAAGGTTCAATTAGAAAATGGATCTCCTAGGTTTAAGAAAAATATTTTGACTTGGCTAATGGCTATTAGAAAATATTTTTGAGCTGGCATTTTGTAAAATGGCAAGAGGTATTTTGGTCATCCCTCTAAGTCCAAGTCTTGTTTCGAGTTTACGAAACATCTTATATATCATGTACGAACAAAACGATCCATCTTAAATATCATGATAGATTGTTCAGTGCGCCAACCTGGCTTGCCAAGACTGGAATTGGTTTATTTTCAGGTTTAGGCTATCGTTCGTGATGTTAAGTGTCTTCTAATATATTTGTTATCATTAAAACATAAAGGAGATCTTAGTCATCATTTGCACCAAGAGTCTTGTTTCACTTGTAAACAACTAACTCGTTGTTGTAAATTATTGCACCAAAAATAAAGTACGTGCAGATACAACTTCCATCAAAAGTGGGTGAACACAAGCATCGATGTGAAATCATGTAGAAAATGATGGACAAAATTCATGTTCATCGGAATTCATATGGGTCCTTTAAACTCTGTTGTTAACCTTTAACAAAAACATCCAACGTTTTATGGTTGTTGATGATATTGATGTGGTATTATCTAATGACATGGTGAGTGGGCAAGATCTTGTTGTATAAATTTTTTGAAACTGGATGAGTACATATTTATATGTGATTCACAATGTGTACTTTTAAAGTCTAACTTATAATTTAATTTTTTTTGTGAGAAAGGGCAGTCCAACCTTGTCAAATGTCGCGGGGCTCAAGCCTTTTTGTTGAACCAATCATAATTGAATCATATTCGGTCGCAGTGTAGAAACTGTTGGGTGTGAACGGCGTCCTGTTTGTTTGCCACGTGAACCTTACTTTGTAATTGGATCGCATCACAATAGTCATTCTGGTCGGAATCCGGTGTGCATGAAAATGGACGAGACATGTGTCATCGTAATCGGAATGAGACAACGGTGAAGACGGTGTAATTTTCGTGAAGAATGGAGGTGCGTGCGGAGAGATATGGCCGATTATGAAACATTGGAGGAATAATAGGCTATTAATCAAATGATAAATAGGAGAGAAATAAAGGTGCAATTGGTGCATAAAGGTAAACTCGGCAAAACGTGATTCAATGTCCTAACTTTAGCAATACGACACAAAATTAAGTTAATTTAAAAATAAGTGTCTGCTTCAATGTCAGTTTTGCAATTTTAAATTATATGTACCTCATAAACTATACTCACGGCTTAATCACTGTGTTTACTTGATATAAAATGCTATGTGTAATGGTTTAGGTTGAAAATTGTTGGAATATATGAAAATCATAACTAATATATAAACATATAAACACATCAAGCACGCAGCGGAATAGGATCAAATACATGTAATTGAAATTAACCGAATATAAACGAATGCGTACCTCTTTTGTAATTTCTAGCAAGAACAAGAAATCAATTGATCAAGAACTTATAAACCCTAATTAGGGTTTATTGTGGATCGACTAAAAGATAGTCGAGTGGGCAATCACCTTGTTAGCAAAAGTATGTTAACACTTTGTTCTCGAGCACACGTACTATTAGCGTTTCAATTAGAAAAGCTAGGTTCTTAATTCACGAGCAAGCACTACTAGTTGAGCCTTAGTTGATCCTAGTGGATCGCCTATAGCTCAAAGAAAAGAGATGAGAAAGTGAATTGGCTTGCTAATGAACCAAGGGATGATTGAATGAATACATGAGACCATGTATTTATACTATCACAACCTTGGATCAATTCCAATCCCATAGCGATGTGGGATCGGCCGAATATAGCCCAAGGAAGGGTTTCTAGATCCTTCTTGGTCACTATTTCATCTCTATTCCTTAATCTTTCGTCTAATGGTCGTTAGGTACCATTAAGTGCTTATTTGTGAATTTAATAATTATTCGTCACTAAAACAATAATTATTAATTAATTGAAACTCATACGTAAAGTGTGCAATCCCGAAGTCTCGAGTTCGAGTCCCGACATATTCATTAATTTTTATCCGTTAAAACTAACAGCTCCCACTCGGATATACATTAATGTAATAATGACACTAGTTAGTCTAGCATAACACGCCAATGTCCCCAGAACGATCACGAGTATGGTTTCCTAGAAAAAACCACATTTGATGATTCATCATCATAGTTATCCTTTTGTTTCTAATACCACGTTACTATGGATATGGATCTAAGTCATTCCATAATTAACTACTCTGTTTCTCGTTATTTATGATTGAGCAAGATTACCAATTCATCTTAACGTATTCCAGATAGACCTTGGGCATGGCCATGCAAACATCTTGTCAACCCTACGAGGGGCCCAACAGTATTAAACTTCATGACAAATTTGAAGGAAACAAATCCTATGTTGACTACAAGCATAACCTATGAACTTCGAATCACCTCTGAAAATAATCCTTATAACTACCAGTTACGGATAGCGTTAGACTATCTCACAAAAAATGAGCTACATCTACAGTAGTTACCTGGTATCTCAAGTCTGAGGATAAATATTCATGATTTACTATAATGACAACATCCATAAGTATAATCATGTAATTGGGATTTTGTCCTATATCCAATTTATTCAATTATTGAATATCATGTGAATTTGGCATGTCCTACGCATCAATATACTTAAAGTATATTATACCAAAACTCAGATTTGTCTTAGTTCAATGATACTCTCATATCATTAATTGACAACAGACTATTTAGAATAACATAACATAAGTTATTCATGGATTAAACATGCAAATATGGGATACAATCTATTATTAATGAAAACAAACGTACTCAGTACTTTAATTAATTCATTATTAAATAATAATTGCTTAACATCCCTTTATCCAAATACTAAATAGATCAATGCATGAAAATTCTCGTTAATGAATTTTGTCTCAAGTAGTACCAATCATACTTGTTGACAATTATGCCTCAAGTAATCATACTTGTTGACAAGGCATTATTCAACTAACTTTGATCTATCGGAATTTTGAGAATACTTATTTCAAGAATTCAATTAGTGAAGTTCGTGTATATGTGCATTCAAATAATTTGATATAACCACATAATACATCATAAAATGTGTGACATCCTCAACATCCAATTTATGATAATTAAACTTTCAAACCTTTAAAGTTTAAAGTATTCTTATTCTTTAATGTATAATGCAACTATGCTTTTAGCTAAGCATAACTAGTATACATGGCTATTAACAAGGATAATATCCTTCCATGACTAATATTGAGTGTCATCTCAATTTAATTAGCATCATTGTATGCAAACAACAATATGCTCTTTTTTCGTAAACTTTAATGTGTAATGTTTTATGCCTTCCAAACTTCCAAGTTTGTTGGCTATGACAATTGACAAATTGTTCATCTATAGAATCCAGAAATTATTCCAGGCTGAGGATGTGATTCTATATCCAAATATATTCCTTTTGAATATTCATTACACAACTTATCTAATATCTTTCAATTAGATATCAATGTTGTCAAATCATCTTTTATCAAAGCATGATATAATAACAACATGATGTACATGAAAAATCCTTGTATCCAACTTAAATTTCATTCATGTACTACATATCCATTTAAACTTTCTAAATGATATATCATGTTCTATTAGATTCATTTACCACACATGTTTACATCAATAAACATATATTCAAGGTTGTATGTTTTACTTATTAAATCTTTCAAGTAAAGTTTCATTCCAAGTTATGACTTAACATTTAACTTATATAGAATGTTACTTCCTATATGTTATACAACATATATGATATAAGTAAGTAAACATAATACTCACACTAGCTTTCAGAATTACTTAAGGGTTATCTTATTTTAAATTATAAATCAAACATTGATTTAATATTTTAAACATAAGACTTATCTCCTTGATGCATGCATCTATCCATACTTGGATCTTTGCATTTTGTATACTTTCAAAGATTACATGAATTCATAAACTCTTAATTACTTATCGTCCTCGCTTAAGTAATTATACAAGAAAGAGCTTTATAATCCATTGTCAAATTTCATATTCATAAAAATGAATCTGACAAATTGACAATTACCATCTTTGTATCTTTAATGTGCTTAGGAAAGAGTATTCAATCACAGATAATTACTTAAGTATGATTAATAATCTTGTCATAAGACATGCATTAAAATATGTATACAATTTTGTCCATATGATTCATTACATGAAGATTTAAACCTCTAGGGTTTTTCTTCTCTTGAAGAACCTTATCTTCCTTAAGATAAACCAAGTTTTCAAAGTTGACTTATCTTTATGGACAACATCTTAACATTCATAGTATGAGCAATTTACCATAATTCAATATTTAGTAAATGCGTCATTATGATTAACAGGCTTACTTTGATCCTGTAATTCATATTACTCAGCATATCATACAAATATCTGAGACTTCCCTACGGATCTATGAATGAGCATTTCATCATGTTGAGGTTTAACCTTTACATTTCAAGCCTCATCATGATTTTCACTAGTGTAGTTTTAGAAGATTATGTATCTTGTAATTTTATCTTTTCAAGATAAAACTCCCACTTGCCTTTAGTAATTTATCTATAAATACTTTAGCAAGTTGAGCAACACTAAATCGTTCTCTTTTGGGATATTACAAAACATTTTACAGTTCCTGACTCTTGTTTGTTAAAACTACTTATTAACAAAATCAGGACATCATATTAAGACTTTAATGTGATTCATCACATTCCATAATGTCTTATTTAATCTTCTAGGTTGGAGTCTTATTGAGTATATACAATCCATACTCAATTTTCTAACCTTGATAACTTTTGGAAGAAAAGAAGTCATATTTATCTTTTAATCAAACAATATAACAAGAGTTTGATTTTTCCTAACTGAACACACCACCAACGTGTGATGTTTCATTAGAATTTAATATTGTGTGGCAAACTTACAATATGTAAGATAAATTTATACTCCTTTTGGCTTACCTATTTACCAACTTAATGGTATAATAGAATTTCCAAGCCAATTGCATGCTATATAACATAAGTACTTTTGAACAAGTTACTTCATGTTCATGTCTTAAGAAGACATAAACTGTTATATTCCCACTCTATGTTGTACATCATTGATCAACTCAATGATTTCTTGTTTAAAACATAACAAGTTTAACGTTTTACTTTATTATAAGTCTTGTAATAGTTAAAAGACTTCATGTTTATAAGAAGATATAAACATATATAACTAAAGTATCTGTGAACACCACCACTTGGTTTCAATAGTAATTTCAAGTTAATTTACTACTCCATTTGCTTATGTCATTTTATGAATTATCCAATTTAAGAAACTGCAAACTCACATAATTCCATTACATCAGTTGATCTGCTAGTAATGATATCATGTAGTTTACCTTTCCATTGCAATCTAGCCAGGTTACACCCTGACGTAAATTGTAAATTCAAGTGTTTCTTTTAATTTGAATATCATAAGACATAAAAGTAGTCTTTGTTATAATCATGACACATGTTCTACATAAGATAATCTTACACATTAAATGTATATGTCCTATTAGAACATAGATCTCTTTCCTTGCAATTAAGAGAATCCTATAATCATATTTCTATGTATTGTTCCTATGCACACAATAAACAATTCTCCCACTTGTGCATTGAACAATATCATGTAGTATATAAACAACACAACATACGTTTGTTTATGTGATTCAATATAATTTGTGTCATAAGTAGATGTAGGACTACTTTGTCTTATCAGGAAACGCATATGGCTATCCTAAGAACATGAGTGTCTACAATTGGAAAGTAATTATCTTGAAGATAATCTGGGCTACTACACATAAATTAAATCTTGTAGCTCCCACTGAATTAGAAAACATAACAATAACTCCATATTCAGTAACACAACACAACGCTCCCACTGGATTTGACAACATTGTACGTGTTTCATAACCAGTGAGAACAATTTGCTTGTTTTTACTTTCCTACACATTTAGAAAAACCCATACGTAATAATTACTCAGGTTCTAAAATGTGTATTCTACTATGTATATGATGGATTATCCATCATGATATTAACTTGAAGAATTTGGGCATGCAGCTTCTTCCTTAATAGGCCTACCATCCCCATAATGGTATGTAGCACCTTTAAAGCACAACAACTAGATAAAATACTAGCTTTGTCTTTTACCAATTTTGTGGTAATCTGTCTATCTTCTAATAACTCATATTTTCCATTTAACCAAATGTCATGTTTGTTATAAAAGAATTCATTCACCAAATTAGGGTAATGAAATTTCTTATGGAAAATAGGATGTGCAATACTCTTAAGTATGAAAGATTGCTATGAGTTATATATTAATAACTCATATTTTCCATTTAACCAAATGCCATGTTTGTTATAGAAGAATTCATTCACCAAATTAGGGTAATGAAATTTCTTATGGAAAATAGGATGTGCAATACTCTTAAGTATGAAAGATTGCTATGAGTTATATATTAGAATGTAGATAATTCTAATGTTCCTATCAAACCTTTCTCAATCATGAAAAGGGATAGGATTGAGTCTTATTCTTCTCTCATGGAAAACAGACTTTGTGCAATACTCTTAAGTATGAAAGATTGCTATGAGTTATATATTAATAACTCATATTTTCCATTTAACCAAATGCCATGTTTGTTATAGAAGAATTCATTCACCAAATTAGGGTAATGAAATTTCTTATGGAAAATAGGATGTGCAATACTCTTAAGTATGAAAGATTGCTATGAGTTATATATTAGAATGTAGATAATTCTAATGTTCCTATCAAACCTTTCTCAATCATGAAAAGGGATAGGATTGAGTCTTATTCTTCTCTCATGGAAAACAGACTTTGTGTCTTTTCAGTAAATTTTTCTCAATCAAACATTATGTTTGAAAGCAGAATTAGATCAATTTACCAATTTAAGACCAAACCACGTTTACGGCTTTAATTTTGCATTAATACATTAAAAAGAATCACAAAATTCAATTTTAGTATTTTCGATAATTAAATTTTCAAGAAAATTAAATACCCATGGTTCATAATCATATAACCATTTAATTTTCACTGAAAAACTAGGATCCAAATTGACAAAGGTTCATCACATCAGTTGATCTGCTAGTGATGACGGTATTCAATAAGGTACGAGTCGAACCTCAATTGCCAATATTCAATTGCAATTTCTAGAATCAATGGGATTTACATATTTGCCAACCGCAGTTGTAATGTAAGCATGTTTTATCCCCATCTTCTTATGCCTTGAGTGATCAGTCCCACTATCAACTCAATTAAGTTAACCAACTTAAGAAACAGTAAACTTATATAATTCCATCACATCAGTTGATCTGCTAGTAATGAAATCATGTAATTTGCCCTTCCATTGCAATCTAGCCAGGTTACGCCCTGACGTAGACCCAATTTTAGGTGTTTCTGTTTCATTGGATGGCATATAACTTAAATTTTAATGGTACTAAATTTGATGTGTGTAATCAAAATATATGTACAAAGATGTCATGCATTCATCTTGTAGCGTTTGTTTCATGTAAAAAACTTTTACACATTAGTTTCTTTACGAGCTTAAATCTCCAAAGTTTTGATTGAGGCGTTGAGAAACTTACAACTTTGCCTTAAGTGCTTCGTAGTTATCATGGTTGTTGGGTAAAACTAAATTTTGACTCACAGGCGAGCGTTAAGCCAGAATGGAAGCTCTCTAAGGCCGCAATTTAATGCGAAGCCAACCTTATACCCACTTTAATTGTTTGTCAAAATTAGTCTCACCTTCCAACCACTTAATACAGTCGCAATTAATCAATCAAAAGTTCAAGATTTTTGTAAGCTCAAAATAAGATTTCACCATTATTAAGTCCGTTTAATATTTTATTTATGAAATTACCCTTTGCTTACTATCATGTCACTCAACATATAAAAACAAAAGTAATTTAAATAAAATAAACAAACAACAACAATAATGGACATGCAAATTAAATCAATTTAAAACACACAATTGATTTTACATGATTTTAATAGGGTCTTCCCTAATTTTATAATTAATTCAATTTTAGTAATCTTTATAGTCATAATATATACTAAAAACATATCGATTATAATTAAATCGCATAATAAGCATGAAATCTATAAAACAAAATCACTATAATCCAAGACAACACATGCATGGTTTGTCATAGATGCCCACATTGCACATATTATAACATATAATCATGTCAATAAGGAACGCAACCAAAACAGCATATCACAATATCCATTTAAATACACATAAATATTACATGCAACATAGGGTTTTTACAAGTTTTATAACAAAATTCAAAAACCCTAATTTTCTTTTCAAAAAAAATAATTTGATATATATATATATATAAAATAAACGTCGACATTTAAAAAAATAAAATTCTAGGGTTTATGAAAAATTTAAAAAATATAAGAACACCAAGCATGTAATAATTATAATGATTCAATTTTATGTGTTTCGGTAATTAATTACAATGTATTAACGGCTCTTGATGCCACTGTTGGAATATATGAAAATCATAACTAATATATAAACATATAAACACATCAAGCACGCAGCGGAATAGGATCAAATACATGTAATTGAAATTAACCGAATATAAATGAATGCGTACCTCTTTTGTAATTTCTAGCAAGAACAAGAAATCAATTGATCAAGAACTTATAAACCCTAATTAGGGTTTATTGTGGATCGACTAAAAGATAGTCGAGTGGGCAATCACCTTGTTAGCAAAAGTATGCTAACACTTCGTTCTCGAACACACGTACTATTAGCGTTTCAATTAGAAAAGCTAGGTTCTTAATTCACGAGCAAACACTACTAGTTGAGCCTTAATTGATCCTAGTGGATCGCCTATAGCTCAAAGAAAAGAGATGAGAAAGTGAATTGGCTTGCTAATGAACCAAGGGATGATTGAATGAATACATTAGACCATGTATTTATACTATCACAACCTTGGATCAATTCCAATCCCATAGCGATGTGGGATCGGCCGAATATAGCCCAAGGAAGGGTTTCTAGATCCTTCTTGGTCACTATTTCATCTTTATTCCTTAATCTTTCATCTAATGGTCGTTAGGTACCATTAAGTGCTTATTTGTGAATTTAATAATTATTCGTCACTAAAACAATAATTATTAATTAATTGAAACTCATACGTAAAGTGTGCAATCCCGAAGTCTCGAGTTCGAGTCCGGACATATTCATTAATTTTTATCCGTTAAAACTAACAAAAATATGATGTTCTATAATATAATATTGGACATAATTTCTGTTTATATGATTATAAATATGAACAACCTTATTACCGTTCTTTTAATCTAAAACACAATAAACATGAGCATAACTGTATAAGTAGTACTGGTATTAAGCATAATTAAATGGATGATTGAGTTGCTTTGTTGCTTACTACTTAAGAAAATGACAAAATGGATACGAGACACATGCATTCCACTTAATCGTCAGTCCAATCACAGCAATTTGATTACAAACAATTCTTACATATATAAAAATAGTCTTGAAAAAGAAAACCACATATTATTTTGTTTATCGTTTCTAATAATTTCTTTAAAAGTATGACGCATGATAGCAATGACGAAAACAAAACTTTATTGAGATTGACCATAGATATAGACGACCAACATTTCATCGTCGAGCTGCGTTTTATGAATCTATAAAGGAATCAAAGTATTACGATGGATGAATCCGATTTAATTCTGATTCCAATTCAGTTTTCAGCTCAGAAACGATTTGATCACAAGGACGCTTAAGAGGTCTATTTGTTTTTTTCGAAGGGATTTTGTAGAGGTTTATGATGTCTTTTTTGGTGACGTTTGTTTATGGTTTCTAAGATTATCTTGGCCTTGTTTTTGATTTTGGAGCTTATTAAGTGCTTATTCTTAGCTTTTGGTGTTTCATTTTGTATGTTTTTAGATGTTTTTTTTGTAATCTCCAGCTTTTTAGTAGTTTAAAAAATCTCATGCTTGTTTCAAGTAAAACTCAAACACTTACTGGTTTATGAGACACTCACATATATAATCACATCCGGCTAAATTATTTGGTGCTATTATATTTGAAATTGCTATATATGTCTTCAATTAGTATATGACCTAGGGATTAGTTTAAAAAAATAGCCAAGTCGATATATAGAATATTTAGATAATAGGAATTGTATAGTGGAGGTGCTTGGTGGGAATTCCAAGGTTTGCCAACAAATATTCTAACTTGTCATTATCTGTCAGAACCAAATAAACAAACAATCATTCATTCCACTCAATCTTCCTTGGATCCTATCATTTGTGGCTCTTTCTTTCATACTGTATTTGGTGATAATTTACATTTGTTTATTCATTTCTTAATTAATACTTGTATATCATGATTTGTAGATGAGATTATTTTTAGGTAAAGGGTTTTACCCTGGAAAAGTATAATTGTAGATGAGATTACATTCACAAGCTCTTTGATTTATTCACACTTTGTCAAGAGTGTGTTTGTTTAAGCTTGTATAAGCTTATAAGCTTATTTGATTTCGGTTTATATTTTATAAGCTTCATTTTTCTGGCTTATTTTAAATTTATGAACTTAAAGTTTATCCTATTATAATACACTAATATAAGCCCACGAGTATCAAAATAAACTGCAAAATTAAAGCTTATGATATATAAACTGAAATACAAATAAGCTCATAAGCCACATATAAACTTAAACAAACACCCCCTAATAACCCACCAAATCAAAACATATATTCTACTTGAGGCAAAAAAATGTTATTATATGTTGATATGCTATTTAACCTGTCATCATTTTATGTCTGTTGACAGATAAAAACAAACATCAAGCTATTATGTAATGGCTATATATGTATTGTTTTCTTCATCTAGAATTGGCTTACATCATAATTAAAGCAGACAATTAGAAGTGGATTTTTTTGGACTAAGATGCATGGATAATTATAAACAATGCATGCACCTTGTCAAGTTTTTTTATTTTAACAATCCTGTTTATTATTTGTTTATCATCTAACCTAACAACTTAAAGCACAAAAATAAAATAAAAACAAGTAAAAACTTCATTACTTATGAAATCTCTCAAATGATGCTCACATGATAAGCAACTCTTGACAAAGTTATCCATTTTTGTCTTTTAGATGATCAAATATATCCTGGCTCAGCTAGTTAAATCTTTAAAGCCTGAATAACAATTTTTAATTGAAAAACACTGCCTAATTTGTCTTTTGATTTCAAGGTAGTTATGTGTGGGGACATGATCCATGACATATATGTATTGGGATGTGTCTAGTTATTGACTGGTCAAACCATATTATGAGTCAAAGAATATAATGTGACAAAAGTGAAAGCAAGTGAATGAGGTTAATATATATATTTGGAAAACAATGTTTACTTGAAAACATATGAGGGTACAAGTGGAAAATTGCATTATAAGATTAGAACTAAAGTGTGTGTCCCTTCCATTCATGAATCCAAGAAATTCTATTGAAGTAACAGAACATCTTCACATAGAAACTTCTTCAGCTTTGTCTCATTTTCAAATATGAACTTCACACTTTATTTTTCTGACAATTTTGTCCCTACTACTTCCCATGCTTCTTCATTCCCTTATTTTCGAAACAAAACATATACTATAATAATAAAGATATGGTGTAGTACATAAATAAGTGTGAGGTCGTTTAAGCATGAAGTACATCATAGGTGATATCGACTTTTTTAAAGACTACACACAATGTTGGTTAAGAACTGTGAAATAGGGTAAGTTTTATCATGTTTATGTAAAAAGTGTTGAGAGATGTCATAAGCTACGAAATAATCGGTCTCAAACTTATGAAAAAAGATAAAATGTACTACTACAATAATTGTTATGTCATCATATCAGGACGTCAGTGTAAGGTTTTTTACAAATCTAATCATCTCCACTTATGAAGTAACCTTGTAACTAGCTTATTTTGCATCTTTTTAGTTGCTAGTGCTTTTATAAAAATCTGTAGTGCTTTTATTTGACATTTTCTTACAGGGAATAATATAATATGTATTAGAAGCTAGCAAGAAGCTAGAACATACGAACAACAAAACACCAACGAAGAAAATAATCCGAAATACTACACCACAAACAAGAGACCTAAAACCTAAAACCATTGTATTTAACTAGTAGTTAAAGGGAAATTTTAGTCATTTTGGATGTTGATTGATACTCTTATCTAATTGCTCTTTCCTTTTCGATTTTTATAGAAAAACTAGCAAATACTATGTTGTTTTTGGTCTATACTTACTCCATAGGAGAAAGAACAGTAACCAATAACGTAGGCTAACATTTGTAATGACATATGAAGTTCTATAGAACAAACTACGATGGAGGACAATTTGACCTTAAAAATTTGTACTGACACGAAATAATACAATTTTAATGGTTATTGTATTGTAGAGAACCATTCTATTTAACATACTTTTTAAAACAATTTAATTACCAAGTTTAATGGACTCAAAGCAAAGGTTCCTATTGTCAAAAGTTTTGCCCTAACTATAAGTTGCCATAGTATTACAAATGCCAAATGGTGTGCAAGAAACTCAATATCTTAGCCCATAAATTAAGCCCACTTAATACATCTGTGTACAGAAGTAACAAAGGTATAGTTTCATTCAAATTAAGCCCATAAATGGTGTGAAAGAAATTCAATATCTTAGCCCATAAATTAAGCCCACTTAATACATCTGTGTACAGAAGTAACAAAGGTATAGTTTTTCATTCAACTTCAACCTTAAAGCCCAATAAATACATAAATATGAACACAAACATATCTGAATGATATGCATAACGTAGAAAATGTGTAACAAAACATCATAATATTGTACATTCTAGCAATCAACCACTAAAAATCATCAATCCGTTCGCCTTTCATACTCTCTATTACCTCCAAAATCTCTTTACGTAGTTCTGAAACGGTCGAGGTATTAACTTGTTCCCATAAAAGCGAAAACCATAAATGCCCAATTTCCTTGAGATAGCTATCGAACCAGTCACATATTACCTTAGTAGTAACTAAAACATACAAACCACAGTCATAACCATTGTCTTGTAACGGGCCGCATTCATATTCGAAATAACTTGGTTTAGGATACGAAGCACCAATATATGGAACCCGTATGTTGTAAAGACACTTTGCGTGGCTCTTATTCATATCACCCAAACTGTCATGATGAACAAACAAATTATCGGTTTTTTCGTATGCAAGTAAGCTCCAATGATTGCCGCCATCAGCCCTTGACATGTCATCATTGTCGTTAACAGGGAATATAATAAGCTTCTTTGACGGTAGGTTTAAGGGTTTGAGGAAATCTTTGAGGCTATCGGTGTCGGGACAGTTCATTATCCAATAAGTAATTGCAGGTGGGACAAGTAAGATATTTTCTGAAGGGTAGAATGAAGAAAGGTAACTGAAATAAAACTCGATGATACGATCATTGAGCCACTTTGGTCCATTTAGAGTCACGAGATCTGATTGTCTTATCACCGAATCATTATACCTAAGGATGATCTCATCTGATGAGGTTTTCGCCATGTTGCAAAGGTTAATATGGCACCTGCTTATATTAAAAGATCAAATAACAAGTTAGTGTCAAGCATGTATTAGTAGGTACAACTAAAGCTTCTGATCAAATTTACATAATTCGTTAAAGAATCCAACCTAAATATCACCAATATTACATATTTTCCGATTTCAATATTAATGGTGTACAAAGTAAAATCAAGTATTATTACCGTGAGTTGAACAAGGCCGGGAAGTTCGATTATGTCTTAGTTTATCTAAAATAGTAATTAATAGCTCAGATATATTATTCTTCCAGAGTCCTCTACCCTGAACCAACTAATTATGCTACTAGCTTAGCTATATCGTAATGTATGTATACCCAAGTTGATCATTAAGCTCTAAAGACTCCAACATGTGTTTCAAGGCAAACGTTCATTAAACTGACAAAAAAACAATAATCAAATAATGATTCAGACAAATTCTAGCGAAATAGTCACGCTATTAGAAAACATGACGATGACAAACAAGACTTACAATCGTACCTGTTTATGTAGATAGATGTAGCGCGACTCCGACAAACAATGAAACCGAAGATCGAAAGAATCGAATATAATCTAACTGAATAGAAAGAAGATAGAATAGTCGACTAAGGATGCGAAATTTCTTTTGTAATATTAAGCGTAATGAAAGTACCTGAAGTCCTACCTGACTATTTATGCTAAATTATACTTCCTATACCGTCAGTGACGGACCCAGGAAAAATGGATGTGGGGGGCAAAAAAAAAATTTTTTGAACATAACAACAAAATGCGGAAAAAAAAAATAAGATCGTAATGATAAATCGAGTATTTTTACTTATAGATGAATGATTTATAAGGCTTTAGAGCGTTGAATGTTAGATTTTAGTATGTGAGTGTGAGGCAATTTGAGTTTTGGGTGGGGTCACTTTCGAAAAAGGTCAAAATTTTAAAAAAATTACACTAAAATTTCAACTTTTTCAGCTAGCCATGGGGGGCACCGGCCCCCATACTTACACTCTAAGTCCATCCCTGTATACCGTAAAACCTTAGCTTGGTTAACAAGTAAAATAAATAATCATGTTTTATTTTTGGGAACTATAATAATCATGTTTGATGGAATGGTCGATAATTTAAGTTCTTAAGATGGTTGACGTTAAGATATATTACGTGTACATTATAACCGACTTTAGTTAGCTAGCAACTTTTGAAACTTGACACTCTGAACCTTGTAACATTAAGTATCATATTCTTAGTTTCTAACCACGCAGTGATAAAAAGAAGAAACAATAAAAATAGGATACGAGGTTTGATGATTGATGGTGTTTGGTGTGAAGATCCGGATAAAATAAAAGAAGAAATTTTTAGATTTTATAAGGATATATTTTCGTCCAAGTGTGGTAGCAGGCCACGTTTTGAAAACAACCGGGTGTCTAGACTTTCAGAGGAGGATTCGGGTAGCTTAGAAGCCCCATTTACAGAAAAGGAGGTGTGGGAGGCGGTGTGTGGGTGTGGTAGTGACAAGGCGCCGGGTCCAGATGGATACAATTTTAAATTTATAAAGCATTATTGGGATACAATAAAACAGGAAATAGTGGCTGCAGTTAAGTGGTTCTGGCAGAAGGGTGAATTTTCGAAGGGATGTAATGCTTCATTTGTAACACTTATCCCAAAGGTGGATGATCCATTGGGTCTCGGTGATTATAGGCCTATTAGTTTAATTGGTAGTTATTATAAGATTCTATCAAAATTATTGACAGAAAGAGTTAAAAAGGTGATCGGTAATGTCATCGGTGAAGTTCAAAATGCGTTCATCGAAGGGCGCTATATTCTCGATGGAGCCCTTATAGCAAACGAGACGATGGAATTTTTGAAGAAAAAAGAAGCAAAAGGGTTTAGTCTTCAAACTAGACTTTGAGAAAGCCTATGATAGTATTGAACGGGGTTATTGAGAGCTTTAAGAATAAACTCTCCACTTGGAAGGCAAAAACGATGTCTTTCGGTGGAAGACTAACGTTAGTTAAATCGGTACTTGGTAGTTTGCCGTTATATTACTTCTCGATGTTCCGTGTCCCGTCGCGCGTCATTAGTACCCTTGAGTGAATTCGGAATAATTTCTTTTGGGGTGGGTTGGGGGAGGGTAAAAAACTTCATTGTGTTAAATGGGATATTGTAATTTCATCTTTTGGGGAGGGGGGCTGAATATTGGCTCTTTAAAAGTTAAAAATCTGGCTTTATTAGCGAAATGGTGGTGGCGTTTTAGGGTAGAAAAAGATGCTCTTTGGAGAAAAGTTATAAAAAGCGTATATGGTGTGGAAGGAGGTTGGGAAGAAGGAGATGGGATTCGGATCAGGGGGAGTATGGTATGACATTATTAAGGTTGAAAAGAATCTTGATAGGCTAGAGGGGGTTTTGTAAATAACTTTTACAAATCAGTGGGCGATGGTTTAGACACCTTGTTTTGGTTTGATAAGGAAGTAGCGGTTGGTAGGATGGGTAATTGGGTGGGAGATATTTGGTCGTGGAATTGGGATTGGGCTAGACATGTGAGAGGAAGGACGGGTGACGAGTTATTAGAGCTTCAAAATCTAGTTGAAAATGTAAGCCTAAACCAAAATAGTAGAGATAAATGGAGATGCAGTCTAGAAGCAAATGGTGAGTTTACTGTTAAATCGATGTCTAAGTGGGTTGAGGACAGGAGTATAAGTGGAGTCTCAGGTTCAACTCAAACCTTATGGTCTAAAATTATTCCTCGAAAAGTAAATGTTTTCATATGGAGGGTGTTAAAGAGGAGAATTCCGGTGCGGTTTGAATTAGATAAAAGAGATATCGACCTTGACTCTATGCTTTGCCCATGTTGTGATAGTAGTGTGGAGTCGTTTGATCATTGTATGGTCCTATGCGAATATGTTCAAAGAGTCTGGGAGTTAATCTTTGCTTGGTGGGGTATGGGTCCGGTTGATAGGTTCACAACATGTGAGATGTTAAAGCATAGGGGTGGATCCGTGGTGAACAGTGAATCGAAAGATTTATGGCAAGCGGTTCTATGGGTTACCGGATATTATATTTGGAAAAACAGGAATGCCAAGGTTTTTAAAAATAACTGTGACTCGGCTGTGAGAGTTTTTCATGAAGTCCAATTGAGGTCGTTCGAGTGGATTAGTAGGAGGTCTAAGAAGCGGAATTTTAGATGGGAAAAATGGATAGAGAGGCCATACAATTGTGGCACGATTACGGCAGATGACCACTAATGTTATTATGGTGCGGAGCTGCTGTGGGCTCATGGGTCCTAGTTTTAGTGCAGTGACAGGAGTGTTTGGATCTGCAACTGTGACAGGGGTGTTTGGATCTGCTGTTTTCCTTATGCACTTTTTGAGGCAACATATATGAAATTGGTTACTGGCTATTGGCTTCTTATTTTATTCATGGGTCCAGTAGATAATGGTCTTTGTGTTGTATTCTCAAATGGTCATTTGGCTTATATGTGTTTTGTTTTTTTGGTGCAGACTTGTATGTGGGGTTTGTATGTGTTTGTGGGGGTTGTATTAGTACTAGTTTTTTGGTGTAGTAGTCAAGTTTGTTTTTGTTTGGTTGTTTTATTTGGGTCATCTATATGTTAGCATCTTGTTAATATAGTGGACGCCCTTGTTTGTATTTGGTTTTAGTTTTGGTGAAATAATTTGCCTTTCAAAAAAAAATGAAATGGGCAAATAAGGTCATCCAAAAATATGAAGCTGACAGACGCTACACCATTTTGGACTTATAGTGACGAAAATTTTTTCGCGACAACATTTGTTATCGCTACAAGTCCACTAAACGACCAAAAAATGGCATTTTTGGGCCAATTTTTGACCAAAACTTTTCGCGACAACACTTTTTTCTTTTGTACAACATGTTGTCGCAAAAGAATTATTACACGACAAAATAGAGGCATTCTGGTTTCCAAATTTTGACTAGATTTTTTTGCGACAACATTTTAATTTGTAGCGACAACAATGTTGTCACTAAAAACTTTAATTCTTTTGACTTTTGACTTTTATCTTTAGCGACAACCATGTTGTCACTATAAGTTTTGTGACGAAAAATATTTGGGGGAAATTGCCGCGTAAACTTGTAGCGACAACATTTGTTGTTGCGATAAGTTTTGTGACAAAAAAAGTCAAAGTCAAAGAATCTTGGTTTTTTGGAGGAAATTTGCCGCCTAAACTTTTAGTGACAACATGTTGTCGTGAAAAATGTCAACTCTATAGATTTAGACATAATTTAAACTAATTATTATTTTTTTAGATGTTATAAATTAATTAAATAAGATTTTAGTTATTTATAAATAATTTAAAAATGATTGGAATTTATTATAAATTCTTTTAGAATGTTATAAATTAATTTAAAAATGAAAATTAAATTAATTATAAATAACTTTAAAATGTTTTAATTGAATGAAAAATAATTTAAATTAATTATAAATAATTTAAAATGATTTAAATTGAATATATATAATTTAAAATGATTTAAATTAATTATAGTATAAATACTTTTATTTAATATATAATTAAAATTAAATACTTTCATTTAATATATAATTAAAATTAAATACTTTTAGTTAATATACACTACTAGAAAGGGTAGAACGGGCGAGGAGAGAAATCTCAACGACAAATTGTCGTCGGTCAATAACACTAAACGCCAAAAAATCACTTGACCGAGACCAACAAGCGTTGAATTTTTTGTTAACTAAAATCCCGATGACATGTCGTGGGTATTATTTTCGTCAAATTTGACTTTCTCAACGACATTACAAATCGATAAACGTCCAACATTAAAGCATACGAATTACATTACAAATCGGTAAAAGTTCAAACGTTAAAGCGAACGAATTACATTACAGACCGATAAAATTTTAAACATTAAAGCATACAAATTACATTACAGATCGATAAAAGTTTAAACATGAGAGCATACGAATTGCTCCAAACTAAGATTGCCCAGGTCATCATAAAGGTCTTGAAATAGGGCAGCTGATTGAACTGTGTGGTTCTGAGGATGCCTATAAATTTCTACCATTTTCTCGAGTACCATTATCCTGTGATTCAATGTGATGAAATTTGAGCACTCTGCATTTTGAGGACTCGATGTTGAAGGTCCTGGAGAGTAAGTTGGAGTTTTTGATGGTCCTGCATAATGACTTAGAGGCGTTGAAGCTCCGGGTTGTTTTATTTATTTATTTATTTATTTTTATTTTTTTTCCTTTTTTTTAAGCAGATGTGATAGCAAAATTTTATAGACGTTCCATGTATATAATAAACGCATCTATTCCGAACAATAAAAAATTGACATATCTCTAAAATGAACCGTGTTATCAGTTTTTTAACTGTCAAATATTGTCTTACTATTGACCTATTGAATGGATTGTTACCAAGGCCTCATCAATTCAGTATGAGGATTGTTTTTGTTAAGTTCTAGGA
>JARVZY010006199.1:0-5000 GCA_030686995.1 Artemisia argyi
AATTTGCCATGGAAATGATTTATCACACGAGAATATGAAATAAAAATCAAATTTCGGAAAAATGAATAGTAAAAGTGAATAGTAAAAATGAATAGTGAAATTTTTCGAGAATAGTAATTAATCTGAAAATGCGAATTGTTACAATAATAACCTAGTACGCATTGGTTCATGTTTCTTAAGACGTTCAAGCATGTTACCCTATGGAAGTCTGCCAGTTTTCTTAAGCCTAACATCGAAATCATTCATCCGTAACAACTAAAACAAGCAATCAACCCATAATCAACATCTAGGTTTCATTACATCTAAGCAAACATACAAGAGATCTAGCCTAGCATGTTAAAGTCAAGACAAGCGTAAGATATATTCAAACAACACATAAACATATTGAATGAATTGAAAGGATACTTATCTTAATTGAACATGAAAGGATTCAAGGGGTGAAAACCCTTGAAAATACTGTAAAAAACGTGCTAGGGTTTATTCAAGTCGTCCCTAATATTGTCCTCCCTTTATGAATGAAAATTACAAAACTATATATAGATTTTCTAAGGTGACGGCGTCAAGAAGAAACTTCTGACGCCGTCAACCCGCCGCCCATAATAAAATCGGATTGCCTAGATACAGATCTGACCGTCATGTGTAATGTTGTTCTGGGCCGTCACCACTTTTACTCTTGACGGTCATGCTTTGACGCCGTCATATTTCTACTGGACCGTCACCACTTTTCCTCTTGACGCCATCATCAAAATGCTCTTGACGCTGTCAGGTACTGTTCCCAGCAAGGAAAATTAAGACTTTGCCGTTTTCTTCACTTTTATGCTCCAAAAAGGTCCAAAATGCTTCCTTTTCTAGAATTTACTCCAAAAGTACCTAAAATCACAAAAGGAACGATTTAGGGCAATATTTGATCAAATAAATTCAAATTCCGGCTTAAATAACCCCCTAAAAACGGATCATTTTTTGCCACATCATATACACCGCTTCTTCTAACTCCCCATATAAAAAGGCCGTTTTCACGTCCATTTGATAGATGGTGAAAGATTTGTGAGCTACATAATCCAAAAATAAGCGTATTGCTTCAATCCGAGCAACTGATGCAAAAGATTTATCGAAATCAATTCCTTCCTCTTGATTGTAACCTTTGGCAACTAGATGAGCCTTGTTTCTGATTAGATCACCATCTTCATCAAGTTTGTTCTTCAAGATCCATTTCAAAGCAATTATAAGTTTTCCAAGAGGACGTGGAACCCTTCGCCAAACGCCATGTAAATTGATTGATTTCTTCTTGCATTGCAACAATCCAGTCTGGTTCTGCAAGTACTGCTTTAACATTGGCGAGTTCTATTTGACTTAGGAAAGAATTGTAGAAACAGACATCGGCGGTAGAACTTCTTGTTTGAATAGGTTGAGAAGGATGTCCAATTATTTGGTGTAAGGGGTGATCATGAGTCCACTTCTCTTGTGCGGATGTGGTTGGTAATTTTGTTGCATGTTTAAAGGATTGATGTTTTGCAGCTCTGAAGGTTCACCGACCTCATGTTCTGGAGTCACAAATGGATTAATGAAAGTTTCTTCTTTAGACGAAGCATTGGTGATTATCTGATCATCAACATTTGTGTGGGAGGTTGGAGTGAAATTGTTTGGTGAACGTTCTGTTTGAATGTTAGTGGATGGAGAAGTATCTGGTACGGGATTAGCAGCTTCATAAGTATTTGTTGATGAACCGGATACTGGAGATGGTATGTCTTCTTGATTGTTAACTTCGATAATCGGAGGTGCAGCGGATAATGTTGACATTTTCATCTTGTTTCCACCACATGATTCATCGTAGAAGTTTTCAAATAGTCCGTCTAACACTTCCTTTTGAATACGGTTAAGTTTTGTTGTTGATGATGTGGGGTTAGGTGCGAGTCTTGAACTGTGTTGTTCAGAAGTCATAGTCGTTGGCACGGGTTCTGAACATACATGATCAGAAGCCATTTCTTCTACTTCATCGAAATGAACATGGATTGTTTCTTGTATCAGCTTTGTTCTGCGATTATAAACTCGATATGCACTTGATTGCGTGGAATATCCTAAGAAAGTTTCGACATCCCCTTTTTCTTTGAGCTTTCCAATATCTTCTCGATCATTGAGTGGGTAACATCTACAACCAAAGGTGCGGAGATATTTTACATCGGGTTTTCGTTTGTGAAGGATATGATATTGGGTTTTGTTGAATCATTTATTAATGATAGATCGGTTTTGTGTGAAACAAGCGGTTGATACAGCTTCAGACCAGAGGTTTAAGGGTAGGTTTGCGGAGGATAGCATTGTTTTGGCAGCTTCAACTAACGTACAGTTTCGTCTTTCAACGACACAATTTTGTTGAGGAGTGTAAGCCACCGATCTCTGATGAGTAATGCCAATTGAATCGAAGAAATTCTGAAGAATCTGATTCGTGAACTCCGTTTCATTGTCTGTTCGAATAAATCTGACTTGAGTTGACTTGAATTCTTTTGATGAACGTGATGATGACACTTGGAGTTTCGGCTTTAGAAGCAAGAAAATGAACCCAAGTGTATCGTGAATAGTCATCAACAATAACCAAAATATATTTCTTCCCATTTCTGCTGACGACGTGCATGGGTCCACACAAATCCATGTATAACAGATGCAATGGAGCAACAGAACTGGGTTCTGGTTTGGATTTGAGTGTTGCATGTGTCATTTTACCCAATTCACAAGCAGAACAAAAATGGTCTTTCTCGAAAGAAAGTTTTGGTAAACCTTTGACTAAATTATGTTGACCAAGGTCAATGATCGTTCTGAAGTTTAGATGAGATAAGCGACGATGCCATAGGCAGGCTTGTGATGATGTTGCTTTGGCAAACAGACAAATCAGTTTCGGTGATGTTATTTCCTTAAGTGCAATTTGGTATAGATTCGAATCCCCGGAGCCTTTGAGAATATCAACGCCTTCAAGGGTACGAACAATACACGAATGTTTCCGAAATGCCACCTCTAAACCGCTATCACAGAATTGACCAATACTAAACAAGTTGTGACCCAGTCCTTCGACAAAGTAGACACGTTGAATTGTGACCTTATCATGAATGAGATCTCCATAACCGGTGATTTTAGCTATGTGATCATTCCCAAAACGCACTATACCCAAGAATTTGGCCACGAAGTTCTTGAGCAGTGCCCTGTTCCCGGTCATGTGCCGGGTGCACCCCGAGTCGAGGTACCAGAGGCACACTTGGACAAGCTGCACATCAATGCAAGATATAGAAAACTGGGAATCCGCTGATAAAGTGGTTCCACAAAGATAAAGAATGCATACCTAATGGATTAAATTTAGAAACAGGAGGCATGGTAGGTGATTCTTGCTTCTTAACTGGTTGCCGTCTATACCTTACGTGTTTAAACACTCTTCCAGTAGGAACCCACTTAAAGCATGATCTAGGGTTTGAGTCATAGTGATCTAGATTCTTGCCCTTAGGAATCATTGGCTTTTGTTGTTGATGCTTAGTGTTTCTTGGCTTCGATGTATTAGTCCTAGTGGTCTTGGCATTCATGTTCACACATTTCATATTAGCATGCACACATTTATCAGAAACCGAATTAAGAGGAACAGAATTAGAACAAGCATTCATGCTATTAGAAGCAACAGATCCATGCATTTTAATGTTATTACATTCATCCATTTGCTTAGAGCATTTTTTATTAAGAGCATTAAAATATCTAGGTTTGTCTACAATTTGAGGTTGAGAGGCTGTAGTCTTCCAAGCGTTATTCTTAAGTGGTCTCTCCCTGCTACAAGTAGTTTCTAAACCTGGACCAGCAAGAAAATCTTTGTTAGGAGATTTTGAAGATTGATCATGTTGAACTAATTTCTGTTTCTTACGGTTCTTAGACATGTGTTTCCTTGACTCTTTGGGATTCTTTTCTACTGGGGGAGGAGTCAAAGAACACACTGGTGCATCTGTAGGTGTATCCTTGCTAAGTAATGTTTGCATCCTAGCTTTTTCTAATTCTTTCTTATAAAGCATATCATTTGTACCATAAGGTTCACGTTTAGAAGTAGAAGCAACATTATACATACCGGGAGCAATTACTTTAGTATTATTTAAAACCTCTTTATGTTTTGGCTCAAGAACATGAGTTTGTTACTTTGAAGATGCCAAAGATGTTGGTTGATTTGAAAAGTATGAAAAATTTGCATTCTCCAACTGGCGTTTTGAAGCAAACCCAATATTCTTGGTTTTAGTCAAATCAAGCACTTTAGATTTGAGTTCCTCATTCTCTTTTAAGATTAGTTTCAAAGAATTTTCATTGGAAAGCATGTTATACTTGTTTTCTTCAATCTTCGTTGCCAATTTGATTCGAATATCAAAGATTGTTTTTCAATTTTGGCAAACGAATTTTCAAATTTTTCATTTTGACAAGACAATTCCTCGTTCAACTCAACATTCTTTTGCAAACACTGTTTTAGACTCTCTTTTAAAGCAAGATTTTCCATTTCAAGTGACGTTTGTTGATTTTCTAAAGTCGCAATTTTCTCCTCATTTAGTGCGAATGTTGGTCTGATTGATTCGAATTGGTTTTGAGAATCTTCCTTTTGAATGTCCGAGTTTAAGCAAATAAGATCGTATTCATCTTCAAGAGATGTTATGTAGTTCAAATCATTTTGCATTTCAGTCATCAATGTCTCTTCAAAGACTTTAAGTTTATCGTCAATACTTTTCACGGGAGGCTCGATAAATAATTTTATCTGTTTCTTAACTTCCCTTGAGACATCTATTTCATAGGAATTGGATCTCACAAGTTCATCAGTTGTGAATTCTTGCTTCTCACGAATAGCTCTTAGTGATAGACTTATTTGATTTTTGAGATGACAAAAGGTTTTTCTTGCTAAACTCTCATAATTGCTAGAGAGATATGGATTGACTGTAGGTACATCCACATGTTTCATAGCATTTGTTGGTTTTCGTTCAAGAGCATTTTCTTTATTAATC
>JARVZY010006199.1:10000-27130 GCA_030686995.1 Artemisia argyi
ATCAACAACTTCTTAATTTAATCCGAAAGTTTTCATGATTTGTCACTTTTAGTCCTTTAACGTGACTTTTTTCAAAAATAGTCCTTGGTTAAGTGGTTGAAAAAAATAAACTTTTTGGTACCATAAAATATAGCATTTACAACTTATAACAATCCTTAAAATCAGTTTTGAAAGTCATATGTATCTCGCCATTTTCTAAACTCTAAATCGAAAATATCCTTTTTAAAAATGTGTATGGGCTCGTTAGCCCAACCTAGGCCCAGTGGCGTTTAGTTTGTATAAAAAGGGTGCTCGACTATGATTTGGTTTAGGCTTAGTTCACGTAGCATTAGGTCGAGTATGGCTTGCATGTGTCGTTAATTTGGTAAAGCTTGGGTCGAAGAATTTGGACATCGAAAAATATATGGGCGTAGTACGTGTAAAAATGAAATCGTGAGCCTTATCTTAGGGGGTGTCGAAGTGTGTCTACATGAATATAGTTATTAGTATAACGAGATATGTATCGTGTGAAATAAATGTGATATGCATGAATTTAGTAGAGTAGGAAATGAAATAGGAAGCGATGACTTACAACACCAAAAGATGGTGGGGAGTTCGTGTGACCAAGACAAGAAAACGAGCAAACTAGTACCCTTCGAATAGTGACCCTTGCTCCAATACTTGCTACCCAACTCGCTCTTAACCCAAAATCTTGTGTGTGTGCCCTAGATCCTCTCGATAGCAGCCAAAAGAGATATGAGAGTTTTGTGACTTGAGATATTTGGTGAAACTTGAGGGTGTGAGTAATTTTGCATTTAATGTGGCTTTTATAGTATGATCTTGGTGGTTAGCTAGTTTCATGTATGCACAAACTCCATGCGACTTGTTCCCTCTCTTGAGACAAGATTGTCTCATTTCACTTATGTAGTCATGTCGAGTTGTAAGAGCTTGGAGGCTATGATTCATTTTAAAATGGTCTAACACAAGAGTTAGGGGCATGCATGTGTACTAGATGGATTTGTTTAATGCTTGTGTTAGTGGTTTAAGAAGCACATAACCTAATGGGTAAAGAAACCTTAGTGTGTATTGTGAATAACCAAAGGTTAGACGACTACATAGGGTGGCTCATTGTCTAGTTTTGGTTGCACTCTCACGCATGAAACAAAGTCAAAGGGATGGTGTGTTTGATGTCGAGTGTGTAGGGAACCAAGGAAAGAAAACGTGTGAATATTTAGATTGTGCACGAACTGAGCTCGTTTGGTAGCCATGCAACGCAAAAGAAAGAAAATCATAACAGCCATTAGGCTTGTGAATTCTCGGTCCAAAAGAAACAAAGAAACAAATGGATTTGTTGGGCTTATGGTTGTGCTCGGCCCAGCAGCAAAGCGAAAAGAAAAGAAATAAAACTTGGGCTTAGGTGACATGCGGCCCAAACAAAAATAGGGTGTCGGTGACTAGTGCTCTCATACTTTAGTTTCGGTATCGGTGTCGGTTCGTGAAAACCATGAAAATATAAACGGTGTCATTTATACGTATATATATATATATATATATATATATATATATATATATATATATATATATATATATATATACTTATATATACATAGTGATAATAGTTTGTAATAATTAATATATATTTTGTTACATATATATTAATAATATATTGGTGTCCAATCAGGGTGTCGGGTCGCAAGTGGGAGTTACTGGTGTTAACCTCATTGGGTGACATCCAAGAGTGACAATCGGGTGATATCAGGTGACAAAACATAATCGGGTGTCAAACAAACGGTGTCTCATATGAAAATTTCAAATTAGCCCGCAAAAATGGCTTAGTTTAGAATAGTATCGATAATTAGCATTAATAAATGACCTGGGATTTTACGGAGTATTACAGTACCCACCCGTTAGATTGGATTCGTCCCGGAATCCAAAGTTGAATCGGTGCTCGGGGTTGTCTCATCAAATAGTTGCCGGTATTTGGCACGAATTTGATCCTCGCGCTCCCAAGTGAACTCGGGTCCTCTCTTAGAGTTCCATCTGACCTTAACAATGGGAATGCGACTATGCTTAAGTCGTTTGACCTCCCTATCCATAATCTCAACGGGTTCCTCAATAAAGTTCAACTTATCGTCGATTTTGATCTCTTTCAACGGAATCACAAGGGTTTCATCCGATAAACACTTTTTCAAATTTGACACATGGAAGGTGTTGTGTACTCTACTGAGTTCCTCAGGTAATTTCAAGTTTGTATGCCACGGGACCGATCCTTTCAATGATCTCGAAGGGTCCAACGTATCTTGGGTTTAACTTTCCACGTTTTCCAAACCTAATCATCCCTTTCCAAGGTGATACCTTAAGCATGACCTTGTCTCCAACTTGAAACTCTATTGGTTTCCTTCGCACATCGGCATAACTCTTTTGCCGATCCCTAGCGGCTTGTAATCGTTGCCTAATCTTTACTATTTTCTCAGTGGTTTCAAGAATCAACTCGGGACCTGAGAGTTGTACATCTCCAATCTCAGCCCAACAAACTGGTGATCTACACTTTCTTCCATAAAGTGCCTCAAACGGTGCAGCCTTAATACTAGTGTGATAACTGTTGTTATACGAGACTTCTGCTAACGGTAGGTGCTTATCCCAGCCTTTTCCAAAATCAATCACACATGCCCTAAGCATGTCCTCTAGGGTCTGAATAGTCCTTTCACTTTGACCATCAGTCTGTGGATGGTAAGCGGTACTCATATCTAACTTAGTTCCCAAGGCTTTCTGTAAAGATCGCCAAAAGTTAGACGTAAAACGGCTGTCTCGGTCGGAGATAATAGAAATTGGCACTCCATGCCAGGAAACTATCTCCTTTAGGTACAAACGTGCAAGAACGTCCATATCATCAGTCTCTTTGATTGGTAAAAAGTGTGCTGACTTCGTGAGACGATCGACAATAACCCAAATAGTGTCCAATCCACTCGATGTCTTGGGTAATTTCATTATGAAATCCATTGTAATCCTTTCCCATTTCCACATTGGTAGCTCTGGTTGAATCAAGAGACCGGATGGTTTTTGATGTTCAGCCTTTACTCTTGAGCAGGTCAAACACTTACCGACATACTCTGCAATGTCAGCTTTCATGTTTGGGCACCAATACAACTTCTTTAGATCGTGATACATCTTGTCCGAACCAGGATGAATGGAAGATTTAGACTTATGAGACTCATGCATGATGAGGTCTCGTATTCCTCCATATAATGGAATCCAACTTCTGTCCTTGAAACACAACCTTCCATCTGGTTTCTTGACAAATCCATTCGTGCTTTCTGGCATGCCGTGAATCTTCTCGTGTGGTCTATTCTCTTCCTTAAGGGCCTCAGCTTGAACTTCAAGAATTTGAGACGAAAGTGGTGATCTAATTGTCATACCCAATGATCTAACTCTGAGGGGTCTAAGTCATTCCTTTCGACTCAAGGCATCTGCTACAACATTCGCCTTCCCCGGGTGATAACGAATCTCGCAATCATAGTCACTTTGTAACTCTAGCCATCGACGTTGTCTCATGTTCAACTCCTTTTGATCTAAAATGTGCTGAAGACTCTTGTGATCGGTGAAAACAGTACACTTGGTTCCATATAGGTAGTGTCTCCAGATCTTAAGAGCGAATACCACCGCTCCTAATTCTAGATCATGAGTAGTATAGTTTTCCTCGTGGGGTTTAAGTTGTCTAGAAGCTTAAGCGATTACTTTAAGTCTTTGCATCAAGACGGCACCCAAACCTTGGATTGATGCGTCACAATATACCACGAAGTCCTCACTTCCTTCGGGTAATGCTAATATCGGTGCTTCACAAAGCTTCTGCTTCAAAAACTGAAATGCCGATTCTTGTTCCTCTCCCCAGTCAAACTTCCTCTTCTTCTGTGTTAACTCAGTCAAAGGTTTAGCAATCCTTGAAAAAATTTCAATAAATCTCCGATAGTATCCGGCAAGACCTAAAAATTGGCGTATCTCGGTAGGACTCGTAGGTGACGCCCAATTTTTAACAGCTTCGATCTTGGCGGGATCAACATGAATACCCTTACTGTCGATAACATGCCCAAGAAATTGTACTTTCTCAATCCAAAAATCACACTTGGAAAATTTGGCGTATAATTTCTCTTCTCTAAGCAGTGTTAGTATAGCCTTTAGGTGTTCTGCGTGCTCTTCCTTACTACGTGAATAAATAAGGATATCATCGATGAATACAATCACAAACTTATCCAAATAGGGTTTGCACACTCGGTTCATTAAGTCCATAAATACAGCGGGTGCATTTGTTAGACCGAATGACATTACTTGGAATTCATAGTGACCGTATCTTGTCCTGAAAGCCGTCTTAGGGATGTCTTCTTCCCTAACTCTCAGTTGGTGATAACCCGATCTCAAATCAATCTTCGAGTAGACACTCGATCCTTGCAGTTGATCAAACAGATCGTCAATCCTTGGCAACGGATATCGATTCTTCACCGTAAGTTTATTCAATTCACGATAATCGATACACATCCTGAAGGTTCCATCCTTCTTCTTTACAAACAACACCGGGGCTCCCCACGGTGACGAACTAGGGCGAATAAATCCTTTATCTGACAATTCCTGCAATTGCCCAGATAACTCCTTCATTTCCGACGGTGCTAGCCTATAGGGTGCTCGTGCTACGGGTGCTGCTGCTGGCATCAAGTCAATTTGAAATTCCACTTGACGAGTCGGCGGAAGGCCAGGCAAGTCCTCAGAAAAAACTTCTAGAAAGTTCCCGACTACTGGCACATCCTCGAGTCGCTTTTCTTCCGACTTCTTCTCGGTGACTTGAGCCAAAAAGACTTGACATCCTCGTTCGATGTACTTCCCAACTTTGACGCAAGAAATGATGCTCATACGTGTTTTACTTCGCACACCGCGAACAATCAGGGTTTCGTTATTCAGGGGGATGTGAACGAAAATGATTTTAGCGCGGTTCTTGGATAGCCAATCCATTCCTATAACGACGTCGAAACTACCAAGTCTAATAGGCATAAGGTCAATGACAAATGGGGTGTCTAGTAATCGTAGGGTGCAACCTCGAAGTATAGTGTTAGTGCTCACTAGCTTTCCATCGGCTAGTTCAATCTCATATGTGGTGTCTAGTTTGGTCGGTGTAATATTAAGTAGGGGTGCAAGGGAAATAGATACGAAACTTTGATCGGCTCCGGAATCAAATAAAACTTTAACGAGGCGGTTGTTTAGAAAGAACGTACCCGTGACTACGTTTGGATCTTGCTGGACATTTCCATCTCCCAGCACGTATGCTCTCCCACGTGCATTGTTGTCCTTATTTGGGCACTGACGCCTGTAGTATCCTTTCTCTCCACAAGCATGGCATACTACAGCCACGGGTTGCAAGTTAGCTCCTGTAGCCTTGCAATCTTGTGTCTTATGTCCAGTCCTTGAACATTTCCCACACTTAGCATAGCAGGGTCCAGTGTGATGCATCTTACACTTGTCATAGAATGGAAGAGGTCCAGCATACCTAGCATCCTTAACTGGTGCGGCAACATAAGCTCTGACAGCTTCCTGTCGTCGGTTCTGTTGATTGTGGTGGGTGTTTCTGTCATGGTGGTAATTATGGTTGGGGTTACGGTTGTTGTTGTTGTTGTTGTTGCTGCTGCTGTTGTGGTTGTTGTTGTTTGTCTTCCGATCATAAAACTTCCTTTTGTGATCGTTGTTCCCCTGAGCAGAGTTACGCTTAATCTCCCGGTCTAGCAGTCTTTGGCAATAGTCATTGCTTCTTCCAAAGATTGAGGCTTCAACGAGGTGACGTTTCCCTCAATGCTCCTAGGTAATCCCTCAATGTACTTTTCCAACAACACCTATCTTTTGAGCAGTTGCGTTCCAACAAGACAACGCGTCTTCCAACAATGTTCCAGTAGCAAACGAGACTCTGCTTTCAGCGGCACAACCGCTCCTCACAAACACAGTCTTAGTTCGCTTAAACCATCGAGCAAGCTCTGTCACTCCTTCAGTCCCTTTGAAGTGAGATGGTTTACAAGCTATGAAGTCCTTATAGGTGCACTTCCGAGTCGCAGCGGACTCGCTTTCTGCAGTGGCTCGGTTATTGCTACTAGTTCGTGCCATTGCGGCAGCCTGCTCTTCCAAAGCTGCAGCAACACTGTCGGCAACCAACTTTCTGATAGCAGCCTGGGTCATAGCGGGTGACGAAGTAGTAGTAGCGGTTTTCCTTGGGGCCATAATTCTATAAAATCGCAAGTGTATAAGTACAATTCCCAAACATCAATCAATAACAAGAGAAATAATGCAACCAAACTCATAATAGTCGAGATCATCACAAAGTACATATCACAACCACACCATGAATACATACATCAACATAAACCATATCATTCATAAATAATTATCATGACATGTAATAACACACATGGAAATTATAATGAATCTCAATACGGGAGCATAATAAAAGATCAGACAACTAGAACATCATAAATCCATATCAATACAGTACAATCATAACCAACATAAAGTTTTAATAATTTTGAATTCATTGTTCCAAAACAATAAGATACAACATTATTAATGCCACAGGCGGCAAGTTAAGATGTCTCTGAATGTAATGACATGTCATAGATCTATGAAGGTCCAGGTGCGCCTCCTGATCTTCCCTCCAGCTCTCTGATGATCCTGATCATCTCTAACATCTCCAAATCCCTGGATCTCTCACGGGCCTGAATCTCCTCAATAGTGGCTGAAAGAGTGTGGATGGTAGTACTAGATGCGGCCAACTCCTGTGTCTGATGCTCCAGCATCTGCTGCGTGATGATCGCTATCGCTCTCAAATCCTCCATCTCATGCCTCTTAACATCTAGTCGATGACCAAACTCGGTGATGGTAGCCTGTGCCTCCCCGATCTCTGTCCCCATCATCTCAAATACCATCTCTAAAGCTGTCCTATGTACCACGAGGTTCTTGACCTCCTCCTACATACCCTCTATCCTCTCCAAGGATATATCCTCAATAACGCCCAACAGCTCATCAAGACAATCCTCATGTCTAACTAATCTAGCAGCCAAAAGAGGGATAGCATGGTGTATCGGCTCCTCAGTGACCGGTAACACCGCTGAAGAGCCATCTCCAAGCTCAGCAGCCCTAGGTGATCCCTCAACCAACCTCCATCTACAAATGTAATCCAATAGGAACGACCATAGGCGGGCATCAACCAATCTATGAATGCCGGGTGAGGTGGGGGTCTCAGTGGGAACAGGTGATGGTGATGGAACAGGTGATGAAGTAGGTGATGGTATCGGTATGGTAGTAGTATGAGAGTAGAAAACTGTAGGTGGTGGCATGGGTGGAAAAACCTCAGAAGAATGGGGTGCGGTGTAAGTAGGTAGCATGTAAGGATGAGGCTCAGGTGGGGGTGATATGGGTGATGGTGGAGGTGCTGGTGATGCCACAGGTGTTAGCTCTGGCATAGAAACAGGTGGTAGTACCGATGTGGGTGATGGTACAGGTGTAGGTACGGGTGGTGTAAGAGTAGAAGCAGGCAAAATACAGACTCGTTTCCGAGCCGTGAATTTGCGTGTAAAGTCTCCCTCATGATATCGAAATAACTCTCCGAAAGGCTCAGGCTCAAAGGGCTCAAGAATCCTCACTCGCTTGCGCCGCGAATCGGTGTAGGCGGGGATGGTGGTGGAATAGAAGCAGCAGTGTCAGAAGTATCGGAGTCAGAAGACTCGTCATCAGCATCTGATCCGGTGTGGTGACTAGCAGGTGGTGTAGGACGGTCATCAGCCGCAAGAAACTGCTGAGACGTAAGGTACTGATCATAAAGGTACTACCCCTGTGTCATAGGTCCACAGACAGGACGAAAAAGAGGCTGAATAGCAAAAGAATCAATGGGTGTAGAAGCAACCTCACCCTCCTCAAAGGGCTCAGTATCAGCAGATGGGTCTCCAGATGGAACAGGAGATGGTATGGCAGGTGATACAGGTTGGGTGTCATGGTCAGAATCATGGGTGTCTCAGGTGTCGTGGGTGTCATAGTCAGATAGGTCAATGGTAGGATGGGTGGATGATGCCGGCACGACGTCGTCACTGTCGGACAAAATAATAATCGGGGGCGACATGGTACTGTAATATCCCAAAAATAGCAGTAATATAAGTCATTTAGTCTACATAATGCTACATGCACAGTGATCATAGTGTCATAGTGAGCTAAATGCAATGGGTGCTAAAATCAAACCTTAAAACATGACGTTGGCAAGCGCTGGCACGGAGGGCACTTTGGTGATAAATAGTTTGTTTAGAAATCCGGTGAGGTTATAGTCCAATGTTTTGAAAAATCATTTGGTTCTCTATAACCATGGCTCTGATGCCAATCTGTAACACCCCGAAAATTTGATAAGCAGCGGAAGTCTAATCGGGGTGTTACAATATACTAGTCTCAAAGCCCGCCCAATGGGCGGGCATGACTTGTAATTTTACGTTTTATTTTAATTTGTTGTGGGCGGGCATAACTTGTAATTATTCTTTGGATAGTATTAGGTCACGAAAAATAATGCAAATATACAATTCAATTATATCGGACATGCCTTGTGAGTTCTCAAATAATAAATTAAGTAACGGTTAATTAATTACGAACATTGTGAAATATTTATACAGTGATTAAAGAACCGAAAGAAATGAACGGTAATCATATAAAAGGGAATAAAACTTAATAAATGATATGCCATTACAAAATATATGTTTTGAGTTCAAATGCAAAATAAAGCTTCTTCATACACAACTTTGGTCGTTGAATTTTTATATTTTCCATCTATATAACAACATAGAGTCTTCAAACCCTTCTTGCTGTTGACACTTGAGACAACATATAGCCCCATGAGCATGGTCAATTGGAATTTCGCGTGCAGAGGTGTTCATGGACTCCACACTGTTTGAGAAAATATCAAAAAAGTAGGCAAAATCTCAAATATAGGTGCTTCCTCAACAAAATGTTCCGTGGGCATTTTAGCTTTATATAGTAGATTTGGTCTGTTTTTGCGCAAAAGATCGACACTCAGATTTCCCTTTTTTTATTTACAACAACAACTTAAAATTAAACATGCATTTGTCTATAAAAAAACACATTTTTTTACGGTTGATACTAACTCTTTAATTAACACAGTTACATTAGGGTTTTGAGAAAAATAACATGTATGTTCAAACAAAGAAGATGAATAAAGAGTGGGAACATATTAGAAGAAACTTTACCGCATATTTTCTGCAATCCAAGTGGTTATGCAAAAAGAAAAATAAAAAAGATTCATTAGGGTTTTGAGAAAAAACCATATACCTTTAAACAAAAACAAAGAAGATGATCAAAGTTAGCGGCTGTAACAACCACGGTGCAAAGGTTAGAAACAGTGAGGATGCGCATTATGAGTGGTAAGAAAGAGGATATGATTACCTTGTGGATGTGTAGGGGTAGCATGTGTTGCAAAGTTAGTTGGGAACGTAGATGGTTGTCCTTGTGGCGCAGATAAGCTGCTGGCATCAAACGTGCCTAAACCTCCTGATGAAGGAGGGTACATTGGCGTATGAGGCAGGTCTTTGCGTTGTCCTTGTGAAGGTCTTGCACCTAAAATTATCGAATATATAAGAAAGAAACATTAGCAGCAATAAACAATTGAACGAAGATGCACAAATGTATGTATAAACGTGGTGTAAACCTCTACCAATCTGGGTCGCCATCCTTTTCTGAGAACCACGGCCAATGCAACTGGCTCCTGAAATTTCGACACGTGTGTTGGCACAAAATGTAGTCGGAACACAGAACAACAAAGAAATAACCATTGACATCCGGGAGTGGCATTTGGTATAACAACAGGTGAAGGGACAGATGGCGGTGGCTCTTGCATTGGTGAGCCGCCAGTTGCAAGCGCGTTCACCCTCTGGCCTGACGGTGTGGCCAATGGCGTATCAAGAGACTGTGTACGGGTCGTTGTAAAGGTCTTTGGCCTGAAAGTATCAAAACTAATGAGGATAAATCAGTAAAATTAAAGAGGTGGGGAAAAAGGTCTAAAGACATGTAAGTGCACGGACACATACCTTGTGAAATCTGAGTGGCCGACCTCTTGCGAGAAACACGTTGAATAGAATTGGGAACTGAAAAATAGGCAGGCATGTTAACATAAAATATTGGAGTAACATACAACAACGATGAATAAGGTTTTTAAACAATGAGGGCAACCATTGTACATAACCCATCGCGTCCAAACTGAGTGAAAACACCATCAATGCCTGCCACTTGGTGATCCCTTCATAAAAACTTGTGCATTATGTTGCTGATAAAAGTTAGGTGTTTTTTGATTGAATAGAATGATTTAGCACTGAATGATTTTTTTGCAAAACATTAATGAGATAAACCCTTTTGATAAAAAGAAATACAAAATTGCAAGACAATTCTTATCAGTAGTGCATTTGGAAAGTCCAAAGTAGGCTCTTCAGGGAAACACGAGGAGTGCATAATACTAAATAACATGAATTATCTCAACTCCTAACTTACCTGATCCGCAGGATATACTGTGTGGTTCTGTTTTCCTCTAAAAACACCTGTCCTTGTCAAAATAGAAAGCCAAGGATGTCCTGCCTGAATTGTAAATGGGAAAATGACTTTAGATTTTATTTTATAATGCTCAGGCTTGACTAATCAAGTTATTAAAAATAAAATCAAACCTGTTTTGCACCCTTGATATCGATTGTATAAGGTGTCAAAATGGGGTGATGTTGTGTTTTTGTGGCCTTCAGTGACATCATAATCCCTTGTCATAAGTTGAAGCTGCTTCAATATGGATTCAGCATTCTTGAACACAAAAGGATTCGGTTTTCCAAATGAAGTATACTCCAATGGCTTGTGGTGAATACTACATGAACAAAACAGAACGGATATAAATCTTGATTCAAATGAGTAGACGATATACATGTATATTGCTGACATTACCTATTAAAGATGCTTTCTAAAGCGATCCTGAAAGCGCCCATGCCAAGACGTTCAGAAGGAAATACAGCCTGTCCCAACCTTTAACAACATCAGTGCATTCCAGTAAAGAACAAAATCCATAGAGTATGTTCTAAAAGAAACAGATATTAAAACTGAACAACTAATGTTCGTTTCAACCATATAAATGGGATTCTTTAAGATGGGTGAAATGGACGTGGTCAGGCGGGTTAAGAAATGGGTCAAAAGGTTAAAGTTTTGGTGCGAATAAAAACAGGTTGGGTTGACCCAAACAAAAATTGTCCAAATTGTCATAATATTACATAAGTTAAATTATTTCATCAATCGTCTGAATTCAAAAAACGTAATTTAGGATGTTCTATTCAGTAGATGAGAATAGTGGGAACCTTTCGATCTGATTGCCCAGTTTCCTTCTAGCTAATCTTTCCAATTTTTAACCATTTGACCTGTTAGAAATTAAACATATCCTCAATAGACCCATTTATAACTAAAAGGGACGAAATCACCACACCTATAAGATCATGTTTATCCCACTTGATAATTACTAATTAGAGCATCCAACGTAAACTGTCTGTGCTAACAGAATATGAATGTAATTAATGACCTAGTATTCAAGATCATCAGCTGCAAAATACATATCTGGTTGATGCTCGGACTTTTCTCCAGGAAGACCACCTGATCTCAATATGTCACAAAGAACCTAGACAAATATGCCATCATTCTTAGCTAGTGTGTATGTGAAATGGATGTTGGATAGTATAAACAGACAAAAAGCTCTTTGGAAAAATTAAAATAAGAAAATCTACCTGAATATCTCGAGACCAATCAACAGGATCACTAACAACAAAAGCTGCTTTAACTCTTTCAGAAGTGACATCAAAATCTGGGACTGACTCACTTGAGCTTCTTTGCACATGGAAGGGCTGCTTTATGGTCCAGGTTTTGTAAGGTGATAGAGGATCAATGCTATCGAAGTAGGATGCATACTCATCTAATGAAATAACTTTTCTGTACATAATTGAAAACTAAATGACTGAGATGATATGCAAAATATAGAACATATACAATTTTTTGCTAATGATGAATTCAGTATCTTGCAATAAGATCTTACTTAAATCCGTATTCTGACATCACCACTGCAGGCTCCCCTTTTCCAGTGGCAACTATTAACTCATTTTCAAACCTAAAGTAATGATGATCAATATTATGTTACAACACTTGATATGAACCATAATATAATAAAAAGATGTACCTCTTTAAATCTGGTATTTGACTTCTCTTAGTTAGAATTCCAGAATTTGACCCATTTTGCAACTGTTTTGCTGTCAAAAAATTACCTGAACAACCATTTGATTCCTATTTTTAATTATCTCATTTTTGAGCCTTATGATCTAAAATTTGGTATAGAGCTTCTTTGGCAGCTAAGCTAGTTCCTTGTAATTTTAGTTCATTTTTAGGAATTTTTCTTATTAGTTTTTTAGGCCTGCTAAAGTGCCCAATTGTCCACTGTTTTCATCACTTGCAGCCATATGATAGAACTTTGCTTACTTTGTGCTTTTTAGGTTAGGTTAGTTGCTTATTCCTGTCACTTTAGATTATTTTAGGTTCCCTTAGTATAAGCCTCAGTTTTAAAATGAGATTTTAAGTCACACCAACAAATATGATAAAGTTGCATTAATAACGTAAACCTGAATCCAAGCTCAGTGAGTCTCTGAGAACACCAAGCAAAATGCCGACTCTCATCATCAGCCACACGGGCAAAATCAGCAAAAAACATATCTCCAAGAAGCTCATGATATGGTGAAAACCGAACAACGGTATCCCATGCCAAATCAATTGCGTTTAACTCCACGTGAGCAAGATTGTGTAGCATATAGGCATTAAGAGGCAACCCTGAGTCCTTTGGAGCCGGGATTTCCTTTGGAGATACCTGAAGTTACAAAATATATATCCACCTAAATATCATATAGGAATTATGAACCAATTCATACGACATTCAGAATCTTGAAAATACATCAAAAGAACAAAAAATGGCTTTTTACATATAAAAGACTGTATTAGGAATAAAGCCAGGCCCCTTGAAGGATTACTAATCAAGAAATTGCATGCTCCTATAGGTAAAAATTGTTTATTTATGTGAAGGTATCTTTAATTTAAGGAGTCCCAAAGTTTATGAAACTACGTGAATCTTAAGCTGATCTCAATTGAATAATGTATAACCACTTTTATTATTCCAATGTTAATGCAGAGTCTCAACCTTTACTTTTTTCAAAGTTCTTTTTTTTAAGTGATACTTTAATGTTAATGTTCATGTATATACGAACTACCACTATCAACACACATGTTTTCAATCTATAGCATACTCGGATGTTCAAACAAACCAAGTTATGCTTCTTTTAAACCTGTAAAGTTGCCACCCTATAATATCTTAAAGGGGTCTTTAGCTGTGGTTTTAAAGTGAATGTTGTGTCTTATATAATCAGATTCAGTAATTTGGTACTTAAGCTGAGGGATGATTAGGTAACCTTTACATGTGTCTCAAGAATCTTTTTCATCGATGTTTGATTATTCAAATCTCAGTATTCTGAAATGGAATAATCAAAAACCAGAATTATATCACAGGGTGTTTTGGCTGTGATTGTTTATTAAAACTGTTTACTTCAATTTCCTTCCTTTTTGCATCTGCCCCAAACTGCTTATATTTTCCCTACATAACTGCTTATTCATTCTCTTGCTAACGTTGTTTTTCTCTTTCTGAGGAATTTGTGTTTCAGCATATTCTAAATCTACCATTGTATATCTACCTAAAACTAAACTACCTTAGTCCCAAACATGAACATTTCTAAATGACTAAACTCACTGTTGAGCAGAATTGGCAAACATGACAATTCCTGGATTTTTACTTTATGGATATCCTATTTGTGGAACTAACGAAAACACATGTAAAAACAAAGGAAATGACAGAAATATGTGTGCAGAGCAAATCACCTGCAACCGACTGATGTGTAGTGCCAACAGGAACGTGCGAGGCAAGTCAGTGACCGATGTGATTATCTTTGTATCTCAACGATTTGTTAGCGAGGTGAGCCTTGTCTTCTGGGAGTAGTCTAATAAGCCCAGAATCTACAACTTTAGGCTGCAATTCATTGTCAAGTAGAATACCCGTATGGAAAAAAATAATAATAACAGAAGTTAAAAGCATTTTAAAATAAACTAATATATATTTTATGAAAATCAACGTGACTACCTGAATGTGTCAAACCTTGTATGACATGCCTTTGTCGCCTTCAACCTGTGGTCATATTATGGGAAGCAATATCAGGCTGATCCAAACCGGCTGTGACAACAATACCAAGACTACAATAAATAATAAATGTGTGTGGTTTTTTTTGGCCTAATTACTATTAAAAATAACAATACAACTTATGGGTTGTGTGTTTTAATAGTAATATCGAGCTGATCCAAACCGGCTGCCACAACAATACTAACATTTGAAATTGAGTAAAAATCTAAAATGAATTTCACCTTCAGTCGAAGCCACTCGTTCTTCCACGATCCTTTGTTGTTCACGTATTTGACTGCTTGAGATGGCATCGTGAACATGGTCAGTGCGTGTGTAAACCGGTACTCCTTCTTGAGGCTCCTAATTACCAGCGGGATGACCACATTGTTGTGTGTCATTGTTATCGACTCCAATCATGTCCATCTATGATTATAGGAACATAAAGAGATTAATAAAGTGATTGAAATGTACGTAAACATTTACAATAGATGTGACAGTGAAAACAACCTCTGGACATCTGGGCGAGCCTCCTTTTTTTAGCACCATACACAGGTCGGTTCAGGAATGGATTGTCAAATACATTTGGGACACAGGCTGTCTGAATCATTGCTGCAATTATAAGGAATAAGAAATACAAAATTTGAAAGGCGTGCACCAACATATGGCAAGACTTGAAACCAAGTAAGAATCCAAAAGCATTTCACCTTGTTTCAAAAGCACTCGCTGTTCCAGCATCCTTTGTTGTGCACGTTGCATATTTAGTATCAGGAAGTGTCATGTTGTAAATTAAATGAATGGAGTACCCATAGGTAGGCGGTCACTTTACATCTGGGACACAAATATTTTACCTAGTAGAAGTTCACATTACATATTTAGTATCAGGAAGTGTCATGTTGTAAATTAAATGAATGGAGTACCCGTTGGTAGGCAGTCAAATACAGGCATGTTTGTTGCAATAGCCGTTTGTGCGTCCACCGGATGTGCCGCAACTGGCCGTACTCGGAACACACCCTGTGTTTCTGATACATCTGCAACACATGTAAGTTAAGATGTGTAATTAGATGATAATAAATCACATAATAACTCGGAAAAAGGTTATTGCAGATGGAATACTTGTTCGTCAAACATGTGGTCCAGACTCATTCAGCGTTCATATTTGGCTTTGTTACATGAAGGTTGTTCTTCGTCTACAATTATACGATTCAAACACTGTCAATTCTTGTGCCTCTTGATGACCCTGTAAATAAAGCATAAAAAATTCTAGCGATGCCATGACATGTAATAATAAGGTTATACTTTACATTTGAATCATGCGATAATATTGAAAACGCAATATCTGACACACATTTATATTTGGAACTCACTTTAACAGAAAAATGGGAGCCCTTCTCCTTATTTTCTTTTGTGATATCTTGCTTTCCAGCGTCGACCCAAAAAAGCAGTGGTCTAAATTCATACAAAAAACATGCTTGATTTCTGATTATGTGAACATGAACTATATCTTATTCTATTAATCCCATGTCCAAACATCAATATTTCATATAAAACTTAGATTAACAAAATAGAAATCCCTAAATCTAAGCAACACACATCTTTGATCTTTACAAATTAAAATAATACAAAAACAAATGATGAAACACATAAGCCATACCTTGCATCGATGGCTGTGTGGGTTGTTCGAATTACCAAAATATCCATGAACCACCTTAATGCTGCGACATAGAAAAAGCTGATATTGAAGATCTATAAAAACGCAAACCTGTAACCATAGAGAAAATATTGTATCACACGTATATAAATGTAACAAACATTCAGTAATATATATAATGTCACTATAGAGTTTAAACAAAAGATCAACATGATATTGTGCTTTGTAATCACCTTAAGAAATTACATGTGTGATCCAGAGCTGAAGAGCGTGAAGCAGAAGTTGCCGATATAGGGTTTTAGGAAGGGTAGGGAATATTGATACTCAATAAGGGTTTAGTTATGCCGCTGATGTTTATTTCCCCATAATGTAACAATTAGTCCCTCCGTGTTTAGCTTAATCTCTTTTGTCTAGTTTATTTCTTTTGTTTTTGGTTCTTCATCACAATCAATGGCTTGGCTCCATTGGTTGAGGTGCATGCAATTGAACCCAAAGACGTAGGTTCGAATCCTACACAATGAATTTTTGATAAAAATAAATCCGAATTTTATTAATGAAATGGAAAAGGATTGCTTACATGGCAACATTTGATGACATGTACACCAAAAAATTAAATACTAAGGACATGGCAGGCAAAACTTGATGACTGGGCATTGACCATGCTTATTTGGCATAAAATGGTCAAACGCCTCCAGTTATATATATATATATATATATATATATATATATATATATATATATATATATATATATATATATATATAAATTATTGAGGCAACATGATCAAGATCTCGTTACATTTTAATGATGACAAATAAACCATCGAAACACATAAAATAACAAACGTTAGCTCAAAATCGCCAGAGCCAATGTCTGCTCCGGGCGCGCTGCCCGCGCGTCAACGCGCGGGTGATGCGCCAGGGCACTGTATGGTTCTGGGCGAATTTTGAAAGTCGGCTTTCCCCTTACCTGACAAATTTGGATCTTTCAATACAGTTATGAATATGTTATGTGCTTAATTGAGAATACTCGAAACAAGTTTTGAGACTTAAGAGATCCTACTTTTAAAACACCCATTTACAGGAAAACGCCAACTCATGTTTTCTAACTATCGCCTCTAGCCAAGGCTTTTCTAAATTTAGGGAACTTGTATATTTCACTGATGAGGCGAATAATGAACCACTTTTAGGGGGTCATTTAAGCCCGG
>JARVZY010006200.1:0-27125 GCA_030686995.1 Artemisia argyi
GCACAAATTTTGTTGGATTAGTCATTATCAGTGACCGTAAACACTTTATAGTCATGCGAATGTTTTTTGAGAGTAACTATTTTTCAACCTTTGGCCACATAAATATATAATATATGTGACATTTGAGATGATATATTCAAGCAAATGTGTATTTTGTGTGACTATTTCTCGTCCTGTTGCCACATGAATATACAATAAATGTGACGTTTGTGATGATTTAGTCACACAATGGGTGTTGTTTTTTTGGAGTTAGTCACATACAATTTAACACAAAGTGGCCAAAAGTGTTAATAAGTGTGACCATAAGCTGTTTAAAGTGAAGAAATGTGTATTTTGTGTGAGTATTCATCATCGAATGGCCACGTGAATTTTATGTTTGTGTGACCTTTTGTAATATTTAGTCACACAAAGCATGGTTGTTTTGGGTATTTAGTCACATACCATTAAGCAAACAGTGGCCAAAAGTATTAATAAGTGTGACCATATGCTGTTTAAAGTGAAGAAATGTGTATTTTGTGTGACTATTGATCATCGAATGGCCACATGAATTTTATGTTTGTGTGGCCTTTTGTAATATTTAGTCACACAAAGCATGTTTGTTTTGGGTATTTAGTCACATACCATTAAGCAAACAGTGGCCAAAAGTGTAAATAAGTGTGACCATATGCTGTTTAAAGTGAAGAAATGTGTATTTTGTGTAACTATTGATCATGAAATGGCCACATGAATTTTATGTTTGTGTGTCCTTTTGTAATATTTAGTCACACAAAGCATGTTTGTTTTGTGTATTTAGTCACATACCATTAAGTAAACAGTGGCCAAATGTGTTAATAAGTGTGACCATATGCTGTTTAAAGTGAAGAAATGTGTATTTTGTGTGACTATTGATCATCCAATGGCCACGTGAATTTTATGTTTGTCTGGCCTTTTGTAATATTTAGTCACACAAAGCATGTTTTTTTTGGGTATTTAGTCACATACCATTCAGGAAACAGTGGCCAAAAGTGTTAATAAGTGTGGCCGTATGTTGTTTAAAGTGAATAAATGTGTATTTTGTGTGACTATAGATCATCCAATAGCCAAGTGAATTTTAAGTTTGTGTGGCCTTCTGTAATATTTAGTCACACAACGAATAAAGCAAACAGTGACCAAAAGTGTTAATAAGTGTGACTATATACATCTTTTAGTCACATTTAAAAAATCAATATATATCAAAACAATTCAAATATATATCAAAACAAATTCAAATACAATAAAATTGGAATGTATATAACTGAACAAAACATAAAATTGGACATCCTTTTATACACCAAGGAGTCCTAGTCGGCTTACAATAGTTTCTTAAGTATCTATAATCTTTTCCATAAGCAAATAGCAACTTCGAGCGGTCTTAATCTCTGAGCAGTACCAACTTTAACTAGCAGTAGTAACTTTTGTACTAGCAGTAGTAAATACTTGGCACATTTTCTTTGAAGTTCATGAGCTACACTAAATCCATCTAAGCAATATTAACACAAACATGATCAGCAGTAATTCAAACAACATCATGAAGACTTTTAATCCAAAACAATGAACATAATAATAAAATTTACAGTTAAACTTACAAGTTTTTCTCCCATTGATCTAATCTCATCATCTGGATATAAAAGCCTTGAAAATGTAGGCTGCTGCATATCAACACATCAGGATGAGAGCAGAACTAGAACATGTCAAAGCTCACAACATAACAGAACTAGATGAGCCACTGCTTTAACTATCTGCACAAACATGATAGGAGAGTTAATACTAGTACCACGTTAGTACTGCTAGAGCAGAGTTACTACTGCTGGTATATATATATATATATATATATATATATATATATATATATATATATATATATATATATATATAAAACAGAATGTATATAAATGAAGCAAATATATATACAATTGTATTTCAATTTCAATAAAAATCGAATGTATATAAATGAAGCAAATATATATAAAGTTGTAATGTCGTATATAATCAAATTCTCAGCTATCATAAGTTAAAACCTGTTGACTCTTCGCCGCCTTAGCTTGCTTTTGCAAGGTTTCATTAGAGACCAAATGTTTTCGCTTCATTGGTACTAATTTTAGTCCAGTATTTTGTTCACTAATATTTGGTATCATAGTTGGTGGTGTAACCTGTAGAACCGGTTTGTCGTGGCTTAATTGTTTTCGTATGTCCGATAGTTTTAACAGATTCCTATATGTATATATAAAATACGGTACATTAGTCATGTATGTAAAACTAAAAAAATCAAAGGTGGATGTTTTATTACTTACCACTGTTTCCATTACTGGTGCGTTTTCCAAAGTTTCATTGGCCATTGGAGTGGTCACTTGCAATATAAATTAAGAAATACAATGGTGTTATCATTAGAAAATGAAATTGTTAACAACATAAAAAATGGCTTACATCTAAGTCTAATGGCAGTTTCTTTTTGCAAAAAAAATATGGGAAATGTAAGAAACCAAGGCACTAATAACGCTGCATAATATAAGATCTGCCAACCATGAAACAGTAAAAATATACATGGGTTGGCTTTGGTGACTGAGATGGAGCATACCCACGCCTCGAAAATGAAGTGTGCCAGAAAATCTAGCTGAGGGAATTTTTAGCCAGGCAACGTGATTAATGCTAACTTAAAAGACGACAACATTAGATGTCCCAAATATAAGTGTAGCCTCAAAAACAAACATACGGGTTGCATATCAACTCGGGCTACAAATAATATACAATTGGTTGCAATTTTCTGCAGTGCCAAACGTGGAACGAATAAATGTCAAACACATTACCAAGCAAGCAAATCACTAACATTTGGTACAAATGAAACAGTTTCACAAAAAGCAAGCATATTTGAGTTAATTTCCTATATAATAGATGTTATGTTAATATTCTGATAGATAACTTATGCAACTGCGATAAGCAAACTCCAACTGTTCAGCAACATCCTCCCGGAGTGGAAACCAAGTAAGACTCCCTTTACGAGCAAAACAGTGGCCTATTAGAACACGTCGATTGTCTCCATTCCAATAAACAAGAAAACTATGTCGTCTTAATAAGTCTACCTGCAACGATTACAACCATACAAATTTATAATCAAAAACATGTTTTAGGCTAGTTTAATCCACGAAAATCAATGTAAATCATTTTATATTCGATTACACATTTAAGAAAATATAAATTAAATATGTGTTTGAGCATACCCATTATCAGAGTAGGATAGGTGAGATGAGGGTGATGGTGGCTCGACTGTGATGGTGGTAGATGTGGTGGTTATCTCGAACCAAACAACCGAAGCAAACAAACTCTCCCATACAGTTCCCTTGTTTTGATGACGGTGATGGCGTGGAGGAGCGATGGTTGGTGGAACCACGGCAAGATAAGGCGGTGAAGTTTGGCGGTGGTGTGAGTCGGTTCTAGAGAGAAGGAGAATAGATGAATAGATAGAAGAAAGATCTAACTAGTGTAAGTGTTAGTGTTTTGATTTTGGGGAAAAAGGGGCGGGATCTTGAGCGGGAGATTGAAATTTTTGGGGAAAAATTAGGGGCGGATCTTGAGCGCCTGATTAAAATTTTGGAGATTGAAAGCCTATCAAATGAGCTCGAAATGTTTAATGAATTGAGCTCAATCTTATATAAGTTCGACTCGAGTTATTGTTGAGTTCTCGAGCTTGTAAGTAATATAAAATATGTTTTTTTTTTCCTTTTTTTCTTTTTTTTTTCTTTTTTTAAGTGTACTAAGTGTAAATATTTATGTATGAATGTATCAAGCTTTTCGAGCTGAAGTTGAACCGTATTCAATTCTTAGATTATATTATATTTCAATTTTAATTTGTGTCAGAAAACACATCTTTATAGATAAATCGAGCTTTTCGAGTCAAGCTCAAGGCGAGTTCAAACTTTCTCGATCCCGGATAACATGATCGAGAGGGTGATGGAGGCTTGACTGTGATGGTGGTGGATGTGGTGGTTATATCGAACCAAACAACCGAAGCAAACAAAATCACACCCATTGCCTCCCTTGTCTTGATGAAGGTGATGGCGTGGAGGAGCGATGGTTGGTGGAACGACGGCGAGATACGGCGGTGAAGTGTGGCGGTGGTGTGTGAGTCGGTTCTAGAGAGAAGGAGAAGAGATGAATAATAGAGAGAGATATATCTGACTAGTGTTAATTAGTGTTTTGATTTTAGGTGAAAAAGGGGTGGGATCTTAGGCCAGAGATTGAAATTTTGGGGAAAAAAGGGGCAGGATATATCTTGAGCCACAGTTTTAAATTGTGGGGAAAAAGGTGAGCTCCAAATGTTTAATGAGTTGAGCTCAACCTTATGTAAGTTGGATTCGAGTTATTGTTGAGTTCTCGAGCTTGTAAGTGATATAAAATATGTTTTTTTTTTTTTTATTATTTTTTATTTTATTTTATTTTTTTTTTAATATGTAAGTATACTAAGTGTACATAGTTATTTATGAATGCATCAAGCTTTTCGAGCTGAAGTTGAACCGAATTCAATTCTTAGGTTATATTTCAATTTTAATTTGTGTAAGAAAACACATCTTTACAGATAAATAGACCTTTTCGAGTCAAGCTCAAGCCGAGTTCAAACTTTCTCGATCCTGGATAACATGATCGAGAGGGTGATGGTGGCTTGCTTCTTAGTGTCTGTAACAAACGGTATACGCCTACCAAGCCGGTGCAACCCATGCATGACCAGTGATAATGGCTAATTCACATGGGTCATGGGTCATGTGCATTAGGTTATCACTGGTCATATTCATTAATATGGGTATTTGACATCATATGGGTCATATGCATTGGGTTATAGTTGCTTAGAGCGTCATGTTATGACACATCCATGACTGTTGACAATTGGTAATTAACATGGGTAATGGGTCATGTGCATTGGATTGTAGTGGCTTATAGTACGTGTCATGTTATCGACCAATACATTCCTAGTGATCGACAATGGGTAATTAACATGGGTAATAGGTCATGTGCATTGGGTTATAGTGGCTTATAGTGTCATCTTTTCAACCAATACATTACTGGTAAGCGACAATGGGTAATTAACATGGGTCATGGGTCATGTGCATTGGGTTATAGTCGCTTATAGTCTAATGGAAAGCATGCATGACCGGTGATAATGGGTAATTCACATGGGCGACCTTTTTAATACAAAATACACTAAAGGGTGCGCTTGGTTCAAACTTGGAAAAGGGAAAGGGAAAGTTTAAGATAATGGTCGGGAAAGGGAAAGGTATAGAAAATCAATCCCCCCAAAATATTGGGTAATGATTCATTCCCCAGAATTGGGTAATGGGTCATTGCATTATGCTTTACCAAGCATATTTTTTCATTACCTTTCCCATTCCTCAATTCACCCCCTATAACACCCTACCAAGCATTAGGGGTGTTTAAAAAACCCGAGAAACCGAGAAACTGCTCAATCCAAAACCGAAAAAACCCAAAACCGAAGAAACCGAAACACCGAACTGCCACGTGAACACCCCTACCAAGCATGCCCTAAATACAAATGTAGCTTTAATACTTACTGTATTAGTTTTAAAACTTTTACTACTTTTTAATTTTAGATTTTATACTTTTAATAATTTTTAAACTTATATTTTAAACTTATAATATATACAAAGAGTATCAAACACACTTCACTTTTAAACTTATAATATACATTATACAAAGCTTATCATATACGCTTCACACACTTCCACATAATCCTCTCTTTCTCTCTCACAGTTATAAAACTCACTCGGTTACAATTGACCAAGTAAACGGATCTAGGGTTTTGATAATTTATTCTCAGTTTTGTCTTACATTTGTTAGAGACTTGTTACTTTATGTATTAGATTTATGTTGTGTTGTTTTTGCAAATAATTAGAGCAAAAGAGATATGAAGGTGTGTTTGGATTAGCTTATTTTGTGTGGTTATCGGCTTATTGAGTTTTGGGAAAGTTAATAAGCTCATTGTTTGTTGGCTTATTAGCTTATCCACTAAAATAACATAGGCTTATTGGCATCCCCAAATCTCAAAAAGCTGATAAGATCATAAATTAATATAATCTAAATACCCCCTTAGAGCTATTTATTCTTAGGCTTAGGTTGACTATCTGTTATAAGAAGTATGTTGCAGTTGTATTGATAGAATAAGGAAGAACATGCTGTGTTCTTTTTGCGAAAATTTAGAGCAAAAGAGATATTAAAGTTTGCTTGGATTAGCTTATTTTATCTTAGGCTTAGGTTGACTATCTGGTATAAGAATTATGTTGCATTTGTTTTGCGAATATTTAGGCTAAAACACCCAAGTATCAAAGATGGAAGAAGTATCAATGATGGGTGAACAGACACCACTTTCAAGTATGAAAATAAACTTGTTTTGGTGTTGTTCATCCATTGTTGATTCATCTTTGCTCTTTGTCAAAATACAGAAACAATTATCAAGTATAATTTGTAGGTTCGATGCTTGAATTTAGTGTCTTCATATTCCAGCATGTTGTTAGGTTATGTTATTGTTGGCTAGGGTAGAAAGGATGGTAGTTCATTGCATTGTTAATATAAATTTAATATGATTTCATTCATGCACGATTAGCTCTCTAATGCCGTAGAATCTACATAATTAATATGTATGTTCGTCAAATCTAAAGGAGCAATATAAATGATAGTAAGAATCTGTTTTCTAATAACTTAAAGCTCAATAATTAGGGCAGATCTATCTGGCGTTGTAGATGGTTCCGTTGCTTAATTTGGAAAACGTCTACTACCGTATGTGTGGTTGATCTTGATCACAAGCTTTGGCTCTTTCAATAATGTACCTTGATTAAAAATTTTGTCCCGACAATGAAGATACATTCTTGAAAGTGCCAAAGCTTGTGATCAAGATCAACCACACAAACGGTAGTAGACGGTGTCCAAAAAACAAAGCAATGGAACCATTCTGCAACGTTAGATAGATCTGGCCTGATCATCGAGACGTCTTCAATGCGATGATGATATAGTGTGTATTGTTCATGACAGGCCACACTCCTTCATTATCACATTCAAGATGAGTGATGTTACTTAGACTCTATTCTTTACTCAACATTTCTACATTGTTTGTATCACTCTGTTTGTATTCTATTCTTTTTTATGATCTAAATGAGTCTAGAATTTCAACATACCTTTCCATTCTGAATGCCCAAACATTTCCTTTTGTTTTTTCAACAATCTAGCAATGCGGCTGGTGCAGTCCTTTGCTCAAAGGGAGTTGAAACTACAAAAGGAGATGTAGTGGGTACTCAAAAGGGTTACGTATGTTGGTTTATTGAATTCCATTCTTTTTTATGATCTAAAACCAGCCATCCACCAAGTAATGTTGCCATTGGAGTTCCAAGAACAAAGGTTGTTTCAAACACACCTGAATTGCAACATTGACTGTTTTTGTCCACATCAGTTGACTGTTTTGGCCTTGGTCTTTGCATGCCTGCATTTTTGGCCTTGGTACTGCAAATACTGTTTTTTTCTCATGTTTGCACATATGAAAAAGTAATGTCATGACTGCACAATTTCACCATGGTTTTGAAAGTCCAATTTCGTAATAAATAAGTTTGGTGAGGGGATTTGGGGGTCTGGTTCCTCCATATAATATATAGGGAGTTTGTTGCAAAAAAGGTCCCTAAAACTTCCTTCAACACTAACGGTGATAGCAGCGTAAACTATCTACTAGCAGCATTAACTGTGTACGTTAACATACCCAAGCACCCATGTAAATAACAATTATACAGAAACATTATTGGTAATATAGTGGTTCATACTGAATGATTAAAACATTAAAATAACATAATAATGATTCATATCATCTTACATCAGGCTAAATTCAATGATGATAATTTAAAGTTTTTGAATGCTTTTTTAAAGATCAACAATGTTTCCATGGATTTCTTCTATTTCTTGAGTCCGAAGATCAACTTTGTTCTTAATTGCCAGTATGGTCTCTTGGTATTTCTTGTTCTGTGCTTCCAACCGCTTGATTCGGTCGTTGTAAAGTTCAACCAACCGTTGTTCAGTACCAAATAGGCCTCCAGAATTGCATTTGTCCCAACAATATTGGGTTAGGCCGTGGATTTTATATTTTTCTGGCATTGGAGGAGGAGGAGAAGTATCCCTTGATGGAGGAGGAGGAGAAGTATCCCTTGAACGTTTTTTTTTCTTTAAAGCAGGATTTGAAGATGATGAAGCCATTGCAGTTCCAAACAAAAATTGAATACGTAATGAAAAGATGAAAGAAGTTGGTTGTAATTCCTTTTTATTTATACGAACACAAGAGTTGCAATGTCACATTGTTTAAGTGTCACAACGTTTAAATGTCACAACCGTTTACAAAGTGTCACAACGGTTTACAGTTACTTTTTTACAGTTACACCGGTTTACAGTAATTTATGCCTAGCAGCATTAAGTTATGCCAAGCAGCATTAAGTTCTGAGTTACTATAACTCTTCATGGTGTCATTTAGTTGACTTTATGTAATCCTTTTTCTTGTTCCCTTGTTGTACCATCACGCTTCTCACCTAATTCTTGATTTCTTTCTCAACAAAATCTAAATTCTTATTTCATCTATCAACCAAGTAACATAAAAAAAAGGGGTTGGATCTCTTTATTAATCAGGTCATAACAGTGTTAAAGTAAGTGTGCCAATTCAGGGAGTAAACACTGTCACAAACACAAATTTTACATAACTACTAACTAGATTAATACCATTATGTTTATTCTTACTATATTTTCTAACATTTGAAACCACTTACAATACATTTGTTTGAGATCTTTGTTTGACTTTTGGTATGATCCAGAGGAGGAATGTGATTGGTACAAGATGCATTTGTTTGAGATCTTTGTTTGACTTTTAACAAAGCATCATAACATAGTCAACAAAGTAAAATAACATAATAAATCAACAAACAGATAACATAATTAATAATATAACATTAAAATAGATAAAAAAAAACATAACATGACATGATAAAAACATAACATTAAAATTCAAAGGAACATAAAATGGTTGATAAAAAACATTGAAAGAAACTCTAAAGTCCCTTGTCAAATGCGTGCTTGTTGAAAAGCTTGAGCTTCGCTTCGGCAATCTTCTTCTTCAATTCCAAAAGCTCGATAACGTTGGACTTTTGAAGCTTCTTAAAATACTCCAAGCACTTGAACATCTGCACCGAAGGACGCACAAGTTTCATTTCAGCCATGTACTTGTTCCTTTGAATAACAATATCAAGCAAATCTTGATATGCCTTAAACAGATCTTTCGCATACTTCACATCACGCTGTGTCTCCCTATCAAAATACACCGTCATCTGGTATGGTAACTCAGTTGAGTTAGCAGCCGCCTCAAGTTCCTGAAGAAGCACAAATTGAGACATTCTTACACCCTTTGATACAATTTATGTTTTACTGGATGAATGAGAAAGTTACTTGGGTTATAACATATAAATAGGCGGGGTAATTACATGTGAAAATGTGTTTTAGGCGTGTTTGGGTAATAAATGCTAAACGTTTGGGTTACCAACATACACAACCCAAAAATTTCCTAACAGCATTAATTTATTCCTAGCAGCATTAAGTTATGCCAAACAGCATTAACATAATTAAAGTAGATTACAACTACTTCATTTCGTTTAACTTGATGTTTTAACTTTATTTCGTTTGTAAATACAAGAATTTTAATTAGATTATAACTTTTACATTATAGTTTTATATGATTGTTACAAACATTTAAAACTACAATATTAAAACAACGAATCTTTGTAATTTTTAAAAAAATAAAACAATCCTATCTAAATTCATTTTTCAACTAACTTAATCTATTTTTAGGTAATGATTAACATAATTAAAGTAGACTACAACAACTTCATTTATGTTACAAGGATAAATGTGCACATGGTTAATGGTCACATATAATACCCTTATAACGTGGCCATAATCATGATTTAGATACACATTTGTGATATGGTGTGACTATTGTAAAGCATATAGTCACATGATCGTGCTACAAATATATGTGACTATACACATTAGGATTTGGAAAGCAAACACACACTAAACTTTAGACACACATATTAACTTACGTGACCATATGTATTGAATTTTCGTTACGCTTAATCATGTTCGTATGGTTTAGTGTGACCATATATGACATTTGGTCACACTCTTCAAGTGTCTGACATATATTTGTCACTCTTAAATGCATATCGTGACTAATATTTCAAACTGAATTTTTAGTTGTCACATATTTCAAATTCATATGTGGCTAACTATTCAGCAAAGAATAGCAGTCACGTTTATATAATGTGTGACAAACTTGACTATATAATTTAGCTACATACGCAAGTACTTCATGTGACCATATATCTTTTTTGGTCACACTGTTCAATTGTGTGACATATATTTGTCACATATGTATATCTATAGTGTGACTAATGTTTCGAGCTGATTTGTATCAGTCACACGTCCCGAATTAAAAGTGACTAAAATGTCGAAAAATATTTACCAGTTACCCTCTAGTCAAATATATACACCACTGTGTGACATATATTCTACGAAATGGTCACCCAAGTCGGATCAAGTGTGGCTGTTTATTTAAGGCTGGTACATTTAGTCACGTAAATATGTTGCTATGTGGCCATTCGAAATACGATATGTGTGACGAAAAGCCATATTTGTACTAGTGTCACTTACACCTCCCCTCTAACTAATTAGGTAAATCCACTAGGTAGGTGATCCTATGGTCAATTAGCACGTGTATGGTGATATTACTATCACCAAGTCACTAGCTTCTAATGGAGAGCGGCACGGTCACATCTATCTCTCCACTCGAATTACTACCCAATATCAAAACCTTAAGTGTCCCAAGACTAGCTAAGCAAGTATACAAATAAAACAAATAATAAACGAGAAATAAAGATCAAACACTTAATTGACGAATAATAATTAAATTAAAAGTCAATAAAAATTAATTACCAAACAATCAATTAATGACTACGCTGTAGCTCAATATGTTACTACGCCGAGCACTATCTTTTATTAATTATACGACAAAAACATATTAACGCAATACGCATCAAGACAATCAACAATATGCAGAATCAAAATAGTGATCAAGTATAATAAAACTGAATAAATAATTGAGTGTCGAGAAATAATATATATCGTGCTATATAAATGTTTTCGATCCCATAGTCGAATACCGGGGTGAAAAACCCCCGAAGAATTTGCCCCTAGAAACCTTACGCCGCCAAGCTTGCTTCTTTCTGTCTTCCTTTTCTGTCTACGGCGTAGTACACCAAGGAAAGTAGAAATGAAAACAAAACCTAAATATATTATATGAATTGATATCTTCTGTACGCATGATGCCTTGTATTTATAATAAAATACTTTGGCTTTTATCCAACTTTAGCCCTCTATCTTGCGCCATGTTTAATCTAAGTCCATGTGCTTTATTTCTCAAATAAATGTGTTGAAATATAAATATATCTCAACACTTTAAGCCCTTCATCGTTCTTGCTCTTTTTATCTTCAGTCCTTCATATTAATAAACTTAATATTATTTCGCCATTTATAGTCCCTGGACTTCAACTCCTTCGTGCCCAAGTTATTAACTACGGCGTAGGTCCATGACAAACTACGCCGTAGGTCTTCATTATCACGTAATTACCAGCATGTATATCCACAACTACGGCGTAGCTAAATAATAATTTACGCCGTAACCTTCGTATTTTGTCACTACAGCGTAGACTCAAGGCAACTACGACCATAGAACTCTCGTTAACATATCTACGCCGTAGCACCATGAGTAACTACGGCGTAGTCTTCTTCATGCAGAATTCTAGCTAAGTCATACAATAACTACAGCGGAGCTTCGATAATATGTTACGCCGTAGCCTTGCGTTTTAATCAATTTTAAGCCATTTCTTGTATCTTTTCCGTTCCTTTGCTCATTTTTGCCATGAAATTTGAATTTACACAAATAGAAGTATAAATCCTAACATATTAACATAAAAGATGAGCAATTTAGGGGGAAATTAACACCTGAAATACGGGTACGATTTGATGTTATCAGAAACTCCTACTCTCCTAGCAGACAAACTGATGGCTCGCCATTACAAGAGCCCTGAGAATGAGGAGTTCATGTTGCTAACGGGCAAACTGATGAGTGAGAGACTTGACAAGCATGTTCTACTAGAAAAGAAGACCAAGCTTGAACTCATGGGAATGAAGGAAGTCTGAGTACTTCACCCTGAGTATTTTTTTAGATGATAGGACTTTTGTAATATCTGATGAATAAGATGATGGCCCATGTTTAAAAATTCTTTGTTCCTTATTTAATAGTATCTTCAGTGTAAGAAGAAGCCCAACTTGCTCAATTACACTGATCAAATACTTAGGCATAATTTATATCCAAATAGGGGAGATTGTTGGGTTCACTCAATACCCAAGTCTCGTTAAACTAGGATTTGAACACAAATTAACCTAAGTGTTGGAAAACTATCACACAATCAAGTCACTAAGTGAACAGTTGCTCAGTGAGTCACCTTCAGGATGCTTAGGACGAGTCTAAGAAGAAAGTCTCTCCATTCGAACTCAGTGAGTGGCACCTAAGCCAAAGAAGAAGGTGATGGGTTCAGTGAGGATGAAAATAACTCACTGAATCCCCAAGACTCCTCAACAACTAAAGAAGTGTTGATTGAAGTCTGAAGAGTGAAGACCTGAAGACTGAAGAATGGGCGGGACAAAGCGGAAAATGTTTGAAAGGATTAGTGGGTGTCCTTATCAACCTGAAGTCAAACTTTCTCTAACAGGCAGAAAGTCAGGATGGTGTCATCACTGTCCCTATGAAAGGCATATTTTCTTATACCCAAAATAGCCCAATGTAACAAAGACAAACTATGTCGGTATTTTGTCTTCACTAACTTAGGTCATCTTTTGTCTTTATCATTACTATTGAAATTACTTATGTATAAATAGGAAACATAAGTGAGGAGTAAAAGTCGACAAGTTTGTGCAATTAATTCTTAGACATTCACAAACTACTTTTACTCCTACAAAGAACAACACAGTCCCTGAGATAGCTCAGTAGGACCTTTAGTTGTCACTCAAACTTAGTTTGAGTTTAGTGAGAAGTCATACCATACTTATCGTTTCAATCCCAAGTGTCATTCCGAAAACACTTGGGTATAATTCTTTGATTAACTTCTAATAAGAATTAAACGTTGAAAAAATATCTTATCTTTTATCTTTACATTTTACTTATTGTTAATCATTTCTATCTTTGTTCATGCCATGGAACTTGGTTAGTTTAACTCTATAGTTAACATTAACAAGTAAAAAGGACCAACAGAATCACATGACATAAGATGGTTATAAAGGATGCCGAAGGGCACGGTAATAATTTATTGTATCATGCAATGTCTTTGTCATTTCATCCAGTTTATTCTTATTTGCATATTCTTCCTCCTCTTTTGTAGTTATTACCATGTCGGAATACTTGGAGCTCCCGGACTTGGAAGGAGCAGTTGTGAGTAAGGGGGAAGTGTTACCCGAAGGGCATGAATGTCCACAGAGGACAACTAAACCGCTATCCCTGGAGAAGAAAATTCCTGAAAAAAGCTGATGATGATGTGGTTGTTGCAAGAGAAGAAAAGGAGAAGAAATAACAGGAGAAGAGACCTGTTGATAAGAAAAGGTCTGCAGCAGATCCGAAGGCTCATTCGAAGAGGAGAAAAAATAATCCAGCTGATGAGGAGATCATTTCGTCTAAGGATAAAACTGTTGATGCCACTCCTCTTAACCAAGCGGAGCCGCAGGTTGATGTAAACGTTAGAAAAGGGCCTTCTCATGAATAAGGGAATGAGGATCATGCTGCCAATGCTGCAGAGATAGAGGATAATGCCTTTGAAGAAGGAGCAGGGCAACATGACGGAGGAAACCAAGAGTTCCTTCAGAAGCCTCCTTCTAATGGTACTAGACATTCCTCATCTGTTCATACGGCACATTCTGAGCATCACGTTTCCCGTTCGAAAGAACATTCGGAAGAACCCCGCCCGGTAGAAGCAGGTGTGTGAGTGTGTTTGTGTGTTTTTTTTGTTTTCTTTTTTTTGTTTTTTGTGATTGCTCGGGTTGTTTGTTTGGTTTCAATCTTGAGTTATCATTATTATTATTTTTATATGTTTTTTTAGGTAACTCTGATCTGACTGTTGGATATTTTGTTCCCGAATGGACGTTGCGAGACGATGTTCGGATGAACTCGTTTAGAACTTGTCGGGAGATGATGAACCACCTCACGACTCCGGCCGAGCTAGAAGCCATTGCGGACTTGAACAATAACCAACTGGTCTGCCAAGCGTACATCAATGTTGGTTCGGGAGTGGTTCTTCATGCCGAACTGCTCAAACATTTTAGCCAGCTGAATCGAGAATACAGAGAGCTGGAGGCCATTCATTAAGGTTATGGTGACTTGGCCGATAGATTGAAGACGGCCGAAGAGGAGCGTGATGCCCAGATTGGTAAGTTTGATCAGGTGCTGAAAAAATTTCGCACCTTAGAGAACGAAGAGCTTGCCCCTTCAAATAGTGAGAAGGGGCTTACCGATCAATTGGAATAAATGGAGAGGGATCAGAACGAGACGTCCATGGCTTCTTCTCAGGCAGCAAAGATTAAAGAACTCGAGAAGCAGTTTTCGGGTAAGTCTTCGGAGGTTGAACGGTTGGAGAAGAATAACAAATACTTGGTTGCAGAGGTTGCCCAGTCAGAAGTCATCCGTTACAACACTGTGAAGGAGTTAATTCAGGCAGCTTGTCGGCGACTATTTAGGAGTCATGAGTATATGAAGAACATGGGACGAGTATACAGTTTGTCATACACCACTGGGTTTATTGATGGTGTGAAAATTAAGTTCGTAGATGGTGTGAAGGTTGACCGTAAGGAAGAAGATGTTTAGAGGATACTCCAGCAAGTTAAGAGGATTGATATGGATGCTCCAACAACATGGAAAACGGAGTATAACAAGTTCTTCGACGCTGAGTATCCTTATATTCAGAAGCTCTTGGAGTCTTACCGTCTTCCCTTGGGTGACCTCATGAACTTCCAGCGTAATGAACCCATTCCTCGTGACAAGATCGTTCCTTCCAAAGAAACTCCTTCGGTTCCTTCCATGTGCCAGACGTCCAAACCAGAGGCCAACTTCAAGAAGGCTCCTTAAATTGCTTTATGTATCTGTCTTTTATTCTGGATGAATGTAACATAACAATATTCCTCTTTATGATGAATGTAAAGACAATGCTTTTTTTCTTGTTTAATGACCGAATGATTCGGTGATAATTATTTTTGTATGGTCGTAACAAAACAATTTGTCTGTTTGTAATAATTATTAAGCCCATCGTATGAACGATGTTAGATCTCTTGCTTTGCTTATGCTTTTTTGCTATACGTTCTTCTTATGTATGTACATCTTACATGCCTTCGTATATTTTCATTACTGTTTGGACGGAGTGTTTCCGCACAATCTGTTTATGTATTTGGACGGAGTGTTTCTGCACGATCCGCTTAAAGATTTGGACGGAATGTTTCTACATGATCCGTTTTAGTATTTGGACGGAGTATTTTTGCACGATCCGTTTAAGTATTTGGACGGAGTGTTTCTGTACGACACATTTAAGTATTTTGACGGAGTGTTTCTCTACGATCCATTTAAGTATTTGGATGGAGTGTTTCTGCACGATCTGTTTAAGTATTTAGACGGACTATTTCTGCATGATCCATTTAAGTATTTGGACGGAGTGTTTCTGCACGATCCGTTTAAGTATTTGGACGGAGTGTCTTTGCATGATCCGTTTAAGTATTTGGACGGAGTGTTTTTGCACGATCCGTTTGAGTATTTGGAAGGAGTGTTTCTGCACGTTCCGTTTAAGTACCTGTAGTACTTAATATATAAAATAATATGTCATAATATCTTGGAAAATTGTCTCCCGTAACGATGGGTAGACGGCCTTGGCCATTGACATTACCGTTTCACTTTTAAGTTATCATATTACAAGAAATAGTTTCGGAGATTAATTGCGTGCCAAGTGCGGGTGACTTCTCGCTTGTACATCGTTTTAAGCTTGTACGAACCATTTTGATGAGCTTCGACCACCCTATATGGTCCTTCCTAATTCTGACCCAATTTCCCTTGGTTCTCAACTCGACTGGCCTCGTTCCTCAGGTACACAAAATCTCCTACTTTGAATGCCATCGGTTTGACCCTTTGGTTGTAATACTATTCCACCTTAACTTTGTACTTCGCTTCTCAGATAGCTGCCATTTCACACCTTTCTAGCAATAAACCCAAGTTCATACGTTGCTGTTCTTCGCTATCCTCTTGATTGTAAAGCATGGTTCGATGGGTGGGCATTCCGATTTCAGCTGGTATCACGGCCTCACTTTCGTAGGTTAAGCTAAAAGGGGTTTCTCCGTTACTTGTCTTTAGCATAGTTCGAAAGGCCCATAAGACGTTAGGTAGTTTGTCGACCCATCCGGCTCTCTCTCTTCCCAGCTTAGTTTTTATACAATGCATCAAGCTTTTGTTTGCCCTTTTAACCAAACCGTTAGCTTGAGGGTGTGCCACAACGGTATTTATCTGCTTCGTCTTTAGTTTTGCGCACCAACCCTTGAACGGGTAATTCACAAAATTCGTCCCATTGTCTGTGACTATTATGCCCGGCAAACCGAACCTACAGACAATGTTTTCCCACACAAATTTCTTCACATCTTTACCGGTGGTTTTGGCTAGCGACTTAGCTTCGATCCATTTCGTAAAATAGTCAACGGCCACAATTACATACTTGACCTTCCCTGGTGCCTCCGGAAATGGTCCCAAAACGTCCATTCCCTATTGATAGAAGGGTCATGGTGCCATGATGGAGGTCATGATGGTTTTAGGCAACTTGGCCACTGGGGCATGAATCTGACAGGAGTCACACTTCTCAATTTCCTCCCTCGCGTCTCTGTGCATCGTCGGCCAACAATAACCTTGCCTTATTAACTTGGCCACCACTGACCTGGGTCCGGAGTGCATTCCACACGCTCCTTCATGGACTTCTCGAATGCTATAATTTGCTTGTAAAGGCCCATGCACCGTAGCATTGGATTCAGATAGGATTTTTTAAAGAGCACCCCATTCTCCATCACATATTGAGGAATTTTCATTCGTAACACCCTTGCCTCATTCAGATTTTCCGGCCACACACCTTCCTCTAGGCACCAGATGATCGGTGTCATCAAATTGTCTTCCTCCTCCTTGACTATTGCTCCTACTTGCTTTTCTTCGGTCGAAGGTTTTTCTAATACTTCGACCAGGATCTCCTTGGTTAGGTGATTAAAGGCTACCCAAGCCGACTTGCTCTGCACATCGGCTTTCGGATTTCCAGCCCTCGGTATATTATGAATCCTGAATTTTTTGAAGTTGCCAACGTATTCTTTCGCCTTTGCCAAGTATTCTATCATGCTTTCCTTGGTTGCCGTGAAATGCCCATTTATTTGGCTTGCAACAAGTTTTGAATCTACTCTGACCTCCAACTCTTCCTTGTTCATTTTCTTGGCAATTCTCAATCCGGCTAAAAGTGCCTCATATTCTGCTTCATTATTGGTACTAGGGAAGTTAAGACGGAGAGCATATGTGTGTTCAATTTGGCTGGGGCCGATTAATACTAGGCCAGCCCCTGGTCCCTTCTTGCTGGAGGCTCCATCTGTGTATAATATCCATGATGCGTGGGAATTGCACCAGGCTTTACCTCTCTAGGGATCTCGAAAAGCTTACAACCCCCACTAGGCAGTGTACCTGATCGTTGTAGTATAGTATAGTGACAAGTACCGGGGGATTGATCGTTCAACTCAGGAATAGTGTCGCCAGGATTAGAAAGCCTAAAAACTAGGTCTAGAGGTGAGGGATGATTCTTTATGTATTTTTATATTTTATAAAAGCAAGTAAAAATCTCGGGTTTTGGAAGAGTGGGCGGAATTAGCTGCTAGTCAACCAACCCAATAACGAAAATGCAATCAAAATAAAATAACAGAAATGTAAATAAAGCTAATTACTAATATGGTGTGAACAATAGATGGGAGAATTGTGTTTACTTAGATTTCACTACTCCCTATATATCTTTTACAGGTTAATTGTTTGTTACAGTTGCGTGGATGACGGGTTATATTCCTTAATACCAATCGTGGGGTGGCGTACGTACTTCCCCAACTCTATAAGCTCCTACTTCACTCCTATGTCGAGCCTACAAGAAGCTCTTAACATGGGATCACTAGAATTCGCTCATGCATTAAATACAACCTTAAAAACCTAGTACGCATTGGTTCATGTTTCTTAAGACGTTCAAGCAAGTTACACAATGGAGATCTGCCAGTTTTCTTAAGCCTAACATCGAAATCATTCATCCATTACAACTACAAACAAGCAATCAACCTATAATCAACATCTAGGTTTCATTACATCTAAGCAAACACACAAAAGATCTAGCCTAGCATGTTAAAATCAAGACAAGCGTAAGATATATTCAAACAACACATAGACATATTGAATGAATTGAAATGATACTTATCTTAATTGAACATGAAAGGTTTCAAGGGTTGAAAACCCTTGAAAATACTGTTAAAAACGAGCTAGGGTTTATTCAAGTCGACCCTCAAATTCTCCTCTCTTTAGAATGAAAATAACAAAGAGTATATATAGATTTCCTAAGGTGATGGCGTCAAGAAGAAACTTCTGACGCCGTCAACCCGCCGTCCATAATATTCTCGGACTGCCTAGATCCAGATCTGACGCCGTCATGTGTAATGTTGTTCTGGGCCGTCACCATTTTTACTCTTGACGGCCATGCTTTGACGCCGTCATGTTTTCACTGGGCCGTCACCTCTTTTACTCTTGACGCTGTCATCAAATTGCTCTTGACGCCGTCAGGTACTGTTCCCAGCAAGGAAAATTAAGACTTTGCCGTTTTCTTCACTTTTATGCTCCAAAAACGTCCAAAATGCTTCCTTTTCCAGAATTCACTCCAAAAGTACCTAAAATCACAAAAGGAACGATTTAGGGTAATATTTGATCAAATAAATTCCAATTCCGGCTTAAATGACCCCCTAAAAACGGATCATTTTTCGCCTCATCATATACCCTTACACTTGAGATTTGCTTGTCCTCAAGCAAATGCGCTTTTATTCTAATCAAAATACAAGTTCGGGGTCATTTAACACTAATATAAAAGTAATTACAACAAATAATCATTCCACTAAAGACCAAAGACAAGCACGGAGGTCATATACTAACACCTCACAAATAGTGTTTAGATACTCACATCTCTTGGGTGTAATAAAGGATCAAACCTCCACCACATGGCATAAGCACCAAGGATAAACTATCAAAGAGGTCTTTTAAAGGGTTATAACGTTAGGTGTAGGGATATGGAATACACGGTTTTGTTGGATATAGGCAATCTTTACTGGTGGCGAGTTAATAATCTTAGTTAATTACATGTACAATATGGCGTTGCTAAGCCAAGACTAGACTCGACTTACGCTAATAAATGAAAAATAACAAAAACATAAAATAAACATAGAATGAAACGGGATGGTAGTCCGTATGTTTTTTTTTTATTTTTTTTTATTTTTTTTATTTTTTTTTTGCTGCATACACTCTTACCCTACCATCCAAAATAATACATCATAGGGAATGAACATTCCCCTTACACTTGAATTTTTACATACTTTACAATAACTAATCTAATGACTCGAATTAAGATAATCAAAACACTTGGAGTACTTTTAAGATTAACGTACATATGGGGGTAATAAAATGATGTTCTTCCCCATTACTCCATAACAATAGTACTTTACCCATGAGTCCCATGAGTCCCAAAACAATATGTACAAGGATATGACTCGACTTAGCAACCATGTAATCAATTAGATAATTAACTAAGGGTTTAAATAAACAACAATAATGCACTAACGATGAGTGCATACACGGAAGGCTAAGGCGATTTGGGTGTACATTTAAGTGGGTTGTAAAAAATTCTTCCTTTAAGTAAGATGCTTAAAGTTAGAAACGAAAAGATAGGCTCGGAGGGGTGTACTAGGGGTTTCGTGTACTAAAAAATAGTACAACGCTAAGGTGTGGGAAAAATTAATTGACTTTACTAGCCAAGTAATATGACTTAAATGGTCAAGTAATTATGATACGGGTTTAACAGAAGGGTGATCCTAATGCCTCTTATCATGTAGTAAATCCTACTACACGAATGTAGTCTCACTAGCGGTCTCGGGATGGATCACTAACGCAAGTTCTAGAATCTAAATGCTACTGGTACACTCATAATCACTAATAGTAATTGCTTTTCCTATCAAATCTAAAGGCGAACCTCACATATTTGGGTGGAAATTTTTTTTTCAGAATGGTACGGTTTTGTGCTAGTCATACAATCTCCTATCCGTGAGACGCTTGCTAAGGCTAAAGTTTCACTCCTAAATGTTGTAAAAAATTTTAAATTTGGCGCTAAAATTACACTAACAAGTATTTCTCATAGTTTATTACACACCTACCGTCAAACAAGCAAACTCAAGTGCAAGTTTATCTATATGGTATCATCATTTACCCTCCCCTTACACTTAGGATGAACATTGTCCCCAATGTTCAATTAAAGAATGTAAAAGTAAAACAGGTAAAAGAATGAAAACAAATACTTCTCTGATTCGCTCGATATGGATAGTGTGGTAACAAGGTTAGATCTTCCTCCAAGAAAATGAACAATCAAAGCTTCCCTTCCAGAATATAAATCATCTTCTTGTCATACATAACCTGTTAAACCTGAGAAAACAAACAAGGCAACCTCGCGTAAAATCGGCGGCAATCTATATAGGCTAACAAATCCTAGAAAGAAATGTAAGATATAATGCTTGTGGAATGAATGTTTGCAGATTCCCTGGAGTTTATAAAACTAAAGATTTAACAAAAACTCTAAGACTCCGTTATAAAAACATGACTAGCAAAATTTCCAGATTTTTACACATGACGCCGTCAGAAATTTCTTCCTGACGCCGTCAGAAGTGACCTGCAGAAATCTTTATGTTAAGTTTCTGGAAAATTTCTGGAAAAACTTTGTCCTACTTCCTGGAAAATCCAGCAAAACATCATTATGACTCGATACAAGCATTTGACTCTAACAAATACGAATATACATGTCCATATAATATTGTGGAGAATCATGATCAATTTTGTTTCTTAAAAACATATTTGGGGTTTCCCCTTACACTTATCTTTTGCGAAATACCTTTGGATGAAGTTAAGACTAAGCCAAACGACAAAATAAAGTATTTTACCATTTAGTTTTGAAACATGATCTACCAACAATAAAAAATAAAGCATGCATACGGAAGCAAATAACAATCAAACAAATAAAATCACACAAAGCATGGGTTGCCTCCCAAGAAGCGCTTTTCTTTATTTACGAGTCTTGTAGCTAGACTCAAGGTCATGGGTTATTACGTGACATGGGTGAGTTCCTCATTGAGGACATTTTGGGATCAAACTTAGGTTTCAACTTCCTATCGGTTTTCTTAGTGCGGTATGACCTTTCAAACTTTTCTCCATCCGGATCATACAAAATCATCTTCATATGCCATGATCCGTCACCTTCCTTAGGTGGCTTGTCCCATCTCCATTTACACTTATCCCCCTCTCTCTTCCACTTGTTCATCTCAATGTTAATAGGCATTACGCTTAAAAACTCAATCATTTTCCTAAAGACTAGGGGGTCCTCAAAAGGGTCTAGCTCTTTATCTCTAGCTATGAGTTGTTCCACCAAATGTGTTTTATCGATGAAATCTTTTTCTAGATAGAATGAGCGTTAAGGTCCTATAAAGTTTCTTTCTATCCAAGGTCCATATCTAGATGGTCTCCTATTCATCTCTACCCAATGTGGTGTCGGTTAATCCTCACAATCATAGCTATGTTTCTTAACATCATATACTGAGCAAGTATCGCCTTCACCTACCGCTATCTTAGACTCCTTACAATCTATCATGGCGCTAGCGGTTGCTAAAAATCCTCTTCCTACTAATAAAGGGCATGTAGTATCACTAACCATATCAAGGACGTGAAAATCCGCTAAAATAGTTAACTTCCCTACGTGAACAACTACATCCTTGATCATCCCAACCGGGTGGGCAATACTCCCATCCGCTAGACCAATTAATACCTCTGTCTCCTCTAACTTTCCTAGCTTGAGAGTGGTGAAAAGGGATAAGGGAATCAAGTTGAGGCTTGACCCTAAATCGGCTAGTGTGTCGAAAGCTTCGGATCTTCCTATCTTACAAGGCAAACCAAATATACCCGGATCATCAAGCTTTTTAGGCAACTTGTTTTGAACGAAGGCGGTCCCATTTTTACCTAGTTTAAATTTCTCATATTTTTCTAGGAAGGCACTATAGTAGGGAGCACGGGCTAAGACATCAATGACGGGGCGTTCAAGGTGAAGCTCCTTGAATTCATCGTCAAGGTCTTGTGTAGGAGGTGTTTCAACTATGCTTTTCATCGGTTTGATATCGGGTGTTTCATTTGATTGGTCCTTTTGAAGAATTTGGTTTTACTTGAAGGACGTGCTCATTGATTTCACCGAGTAGTATTGCGGACAAGAAGTGGGTGACGAAACTGATGATATGGAATTAACGTTTAGTTTCAGGTTCTTGACCGTGTCGCTTGGGAGTGCTCCCATTTCTCGGTCATTGAGAACTTTCAACAATGTGTCAATTTTGGTGGTCATCTCGCTTTGCTTTTGTTTGAAATCGGCTTCAAACTTAGATATGCGAGCTTCTTGAGATGCCATAAACTTGGAAATCAATCCTTCAAGATTGTTGGTACGACCACAGTTGTTAGAAGGATTGTTGTTGAAAGTACGGTTGGAGGATGGACCGTTTGGTTGGTAACGATTAGGCGGATTGGAAGAATTGTTTTGGTTTTGTTTCCACCTAAGGTTCAGATGATTTTTCCAAGAAGGGTTGTAGGAATCACCGTAAGGGTTTGGCTCGGGTTTGAAAGTGTACCACTTATCTCCCGCTTCGTCGGTACGCGAAGATGCGTAGTCCGCAAAAGCTGTTCCAGGGAGTTCCACGCAATCACGAGTGTCATGGGGACCACTACATAATTCGCATGAAGAAGTGATTTTGTTCACTTGGCTTGAAGGCTTAGAAGCTTCGTAAGATTTCATGAGAAACTTGACTTGGTCCTTAAGTTCCATGATCCTACGGTCGGGAGTGCTAGAATTGTTCGAAGGCAAAGATATTGCCTTGACCGTTTTGTTCAAATCACGTGGATCATTCCATCTTTCGTTGTCATAGAGAGCAAGATCTTCTATGACTTCCCATGATTCTTCTGCACTTAGATCACGTAGCTTGCCACCGGCCGATTGGTCAATGGTTCGCCTTGTGGAGAGATCGATATGGTCATAGAAGATTTGGACTTGGAGCCAAAGATCTATGCCATGATGAGGGACTTTTTTGATTAAGTCCTTGAAACGAGTCCATGCTTCATATAGAGTTTCACCTTGACGTTGTTGGAACATCAAGATATCATTTCTAAGCTTGGTAGTTCTCCCCGGTGGGAAAAATTGAGCAAGGAAACGAGTGGTGAGATCATCCCATGAGGTGATGGATCCCGCAGGTAAACGTTCAAGCCATTGACTAGCTTGATCACGTAGAGAGAATTGGAATAGGCGTAATCGGGTCGTCTCTCTAGTTGTAACATCAAGGTCTATAGAATATATGATTTTAAGGAAGTCCTTGAGATGTTGATTAGGATCGTCAGAACGAAGTCCATGGAATGCACATTCGCTTTGCACCAACCGGATGGTGTCGGATCGTAAGGGGGACACATTGGCTCCTTGGGTGAGCTCAATAGTGTTTCGATAGCCTTGGTGGCTAGGTCGGGAATACTCTCCTAGGGTTCGGGGCCTAAGAGGTTGGCTTGCTAGTGGTGGGTTTTGTTGGTGGTTTTGTTGTGGTGGGTTGATGGGTTCAAGGATGTTACCACCTTCCATGATGTCGGATGGTAAAGATTACGAACAAAGACATGAAGAAATAAGATAGACTAAAGAAAACCTAAAAAAAAAGAAAAAAAAAATCTTACTAGAAAGGAATCTAGCAAGTAGACCTACTAAAAAGAAATCCTAACCTAGACAATAACTATTCCCCGGGCTGCGACGCCAAAAACTTGATGCGTGGGAATTGCACCAGGCTTTACCTCTCGAGGGATCTCGAGAAGCTTACAACCCCCACCAGGCAGTGTACCTGATCGTTGTAGTATAGTATAGTGACAAGTACTGGGGGATTGATCGTTCAACTCAGTAATAGTGTCGCTAGGATTATAAAGCCTAAAAACTAGGTCTAGAGGTGAGGGATGATTCTTTTTGTATTTTTATATTTTATAAAAGCATGTAAAAATCTCGGGTTTTGGAAGAGTGGGCGGAATTAGCTGCTAGTCAACTAACCCAATAACTAAGATGCAATCAAAATTAAATAACAGAAATGTAAATAAAGCTAATTACTAATATGGTGTGAACAATAGATGGGAGAATTTTGTTTACTTAGATTTCACAACTCCCTAGATATCTTTTACAGGTTAATTGTTTGTTACAGTTGCGTGGATGACGGGTTATATTCCTTAATACCAATCGTGGGGTGGCGTACGTACTTCCCCAACTCTATAAGCTCCTACTTCACTCCTATGTCGAGCCTGCAAGAAGCTCCTAACATGGGATCACTAGAATTCGCTCATGCATTAAATACAACCATAAAAACCTAGTACGCATTGGTTCATATTTCTTAAGACGTTCAAGCAAGTTACACAATGGAGATCTGCCAGTTTTCTTAAGCCTAACATCGAAATCATTCATCTATTACAACTATAAACAAGCAATCAACCTATAATCAACATCTAGGTTTCATAACATCTAAGCAAACACACAAAAGATCTAGCCTAGCATGTTAAAATCAAGACAAGCGTAAGATATATTCAAACAACACATAGACATATTGAATGAATTGAAATGATACTTATCTTAATTGAACATGAAAGGTTTCAAGGGGTGAAAACCCTTGAAAATACTGTTAAAAACGAGCTAGGGTTTATTCAAGTTGACCCTCAAATTCTCCTCTCTTTAGAATGAAAATAACAAAGAGTATATATAGATTTCCTAAGGTGACGGCGTCAAGAAGAAACTTCTGACGCCGTCAACCCGCCGTCCATAATATTCTCGGACTACCTAGATCCAGATCTGACGCCGTCATGTGTAATGTTGTTCTGGGCCATCACCACTTTTACTCTTGACGGCCATGCTTTGACACCGTCATGTTTTCACTGGGCCGTCACCTCTTTTACTCTTGACGTCGTCATCAAATTGCTCTTGACGCCGTCAGGTACTGTTCCCGGCAAGGAAAATTAAGACTTTTCCGTTTTCTTCACTTTTATGCTCCAAAAACGTCCAAAATGCTTCCTTTTCTAGAATTCACTCCAAAAGTTCCTAAAATCACAAAAGGAATGATTTAGGGTAATATTTGATCAAATAAATTCCAATTTCGGCTTAAATGACCCCCTAAAAACGGATCATTTTTCGCCTCATCAATCCAACCCTTTGGTTCGGAGATATCATGGACTTCCTTCCCCCGGGGTCTTTGTCTTGTCTCGACGGATTCTACAGGGAATTCTGAGATGAAGTCTGCAAACTTGTCCCTTCACTGCGTTCCTTGGAACGTAGTCTATATCATAGGCTCCCAATTCTAATTCAAATTTGGCTAATCTTCCGGATGCTTCTGCCTTGTTCAGGATTTGCTTTATTGGCTGGTTCGTTATGACGTTTATAGGATGGGCTTCGAAATACCTTCTTAACCTTCGGGACGAGTGTAACAAGGATAAGGCCAATTTTTCAACCGGAGCATAGTTTCTTTCGGCTTTCTGCAAAGCTCGGCTGACATAATGAATGGGCAACTGCCTGCCGTCCTTTTTCGTCGTCAGGACCGCGCTATATAGCACCTCCTTTGCCCGGGGCATTGATAAGGACGGTAAATCCAATATTACTCCTTTGAGGGACTGGAAGGCGGCCTCGGCTTCTTTGGTCGACTTGTATTCGTCCTTATTTTCTTTGGTTATATTTTTCATAGTTTCGAAGAAAGGAAGGGATCTTTTGGCTGATCTGGCAAGGAACCTGTTAAGAGCAGCTAGCTTCCCACTCAGACTCTGCATTTCTTTCAGGGTTGTTGGAGACTTCATTTGTGCGATTGCCTTCGTCTTTCTGGGATTTTCCCTAATACCCTCGGAAGTTACCATATATCCCAAGTATTTCCCATCTTCAACACCGAAGGAGCATTTCTTCGGATTTAACTTCATATTGATTCTTCGCAAGTTGCCGAATGTTTCGGCAATGTCTGCTAACATATCTTTCTCTTCCCTGCTTTTAATCACCATGTCGTCCGCATAAGCTTCCAATTTACTTCCTATTTGGGTTTGAAAAGCTGAATCGACAAGACGCTGGTAGGTTGCCCCTGCATTATTCAGTCTGAAAGGAATTTTAGTATAGCAATAGGTTCCATGTTCCATGTAAAATGCCGTCTTCTCCTCATCTTCTTTCACCATTTGAACCTGATGATATCCTTTGTAAGTATCTAAGAAACACTTGTACTTAAACCCAACCACTGAATCAATTTTCCAGTCAATCTCGAGAAGCGGATAGTAGTCCTTCGAACACGAAGAGTTTAGATTCTTGAAGTCAATGCACATGCGCCAACTTCAGTCACACTTTTTCACCAACATAGGGTTGGAGATCCACGTAGGATATCATACCGGTCTGACTATTTCGGGTTTCAACCATTCTTCCACCTCCTTCAGCACGACTTGGTTCTTCTCAGATGAGAAGTTTCGTTTCTTTTGCACAACTGGGGTATCCGAAACATTGACATTCAAGTGATGCCTGATCAATCGTTGTGGAACCCCGGTCATGACCGAAGGTTGCCATGCGAACACATCTTTGTTT
>JARVZY010006201.1:0-27121 GCA_030686995.1 Artemisia argyi
AATACCACCCACTCATGAAGCATCTCTTCCACCCATATCATGTTTTCATGATTACCCAAGCTCAATCATGTCTCCACCTCCAAGAATACCACCACCACATCCTACAACTTCACATGCCATTCTTATGTTGCATGTTCAAACCCTCACCCAAGACAACTATCATGCTCCTCCACCATCACTTTCCTCCAAACACTTGAAGTTCGTTGAGGAGCTAAAAGAAGCCCATGAGCTTAGAGCTCTTTTAGCATTACATCTCGCTCAACGCAATTTGGATCCACCTCAATCAAGCTCACCCTCATCACCACACAACATAAACCAAATTGAGAAGCATGTCAACAATTGCCCTTGTTTTATCTTCCTCCAAAAACAAACAATTGCATTGAATGAGCACTTTACTTGGATTGAGTATCTTCTTACTAGATCTCAACAAACACCATCACTTCAACAACATCAAAACCCTCAACCAACAAACCCAACTTCAAACTCACCACCTCCAAGCTCTACGTCACCTAACTCACCAACATCAATGAAACCAAAAGTTTACCTCCATTAAGCCACCAACATGATCCTCATTTACCATTCTCAACCAAGCATTCTATATGCTTATGCTTTTTACTTTTCAAATAAAACACTTCAACCTTTTTGGGATGCAAGCAAGTTTGATGACACTCTCTATTGGCACAATAGGATATTCCACTTGGTTTAGAATCTTAGCGTTATGGATTATGTAACAATGATTATGTGGTTGACATAATCATTTTCAATCAATGAATGTTTCAATATGTGTTTCAAATTCTCTTTTGCCATTCTTATTATTAGTTGTTATTATGCTATATATATTTGCTTATGCTTCTAATATTTTTCTTGCAAGAATTCCATAGCTCGAACCCTTGGTGCCCTCAAACGAGGGGGAGCATACATCAAGGGGGAGCTTTCTTATTATCGGCTTAAACCTTTTTGATTCTACAAAAAGGGGGAGAAGTGAATATAAACTCACTAAATACTTGTCTAAAAATTAATTTTTTTGATTTAATGAGTTTAGGTTTTGTAATCATCAAAAAGGGGGAGATTGTTGATATAAATAAATGACTAAAAACGTTATTCATACCCTTCGATATCCCTATGTTTTGATAATCATTAAACGAAAACTCATCAAACCAAAGATCATGACGTAAATAAGTATTTAGTTGTAAATACTCATTTTCACCATCTAATCACTTAAGGTATGAATAAATAAAGTGTCTAATGCATTATAAGATCAAAGGAACATTTTTATTAATCACTAGATTTTTATAAAATGTCACAAAACATTTTATATCTTTTATAAAACATTTTTGGAATTAAATAATATGTTTAATTCATTACAAATATATGAATTCAAATTTTCAACCAAAAATGGCAAATCTAATCCAGAAAAACTTTCCCCACAAAAGGACAAAGCTGGGCAACGTTCTGGACGGGCGGCCCCCTTAATTAACTAGGCGGCCCCCTTAATAACTAAGGGGACCGGCCCCTAATTAAGGGGACCGCCACGCTCCTGATTCCCCCCAGCTGTCCCTTTAAATACTGGTTCATTTCACTATTTTTTTCTTGCCTTTTTGCACTCTAAACTTTTTTGATTCAAACCTCCATTTCTATCCTCTAAAATCCTTTTATCATATATACATTAATCTTTGTTTCAAAGTGATTCAAGCCTCAACACTCAAGTGCAAAAAGAAGAATACTTCTATCAATTAAGATTAGAAGTATGACAACTTAGTATCATCTTGCTATCTAAGTTGTTTGTTCATTTCATCTAGTTAATCATTCATACTTTGGTGAAGAAGGTGTATACATTAGTTAGCTAGATTTAGACATAGGATCTAGAATTGTTGTAAGTGTGAAGTGGTACTAGAAGTGAAGAAGTAGTAGAGCATAGGATTGGTGATAGGAGGTATAAGTAGTAGTGGTTAGTAGTGAAGAAGTTGAATACTCGAAGTTGAGAAGACATTGAAGACTAGAAAGTGTGGTGACATAAAAGCTTTGAAGCATAGAAGACATAGAAGCTTTTATAGTAGAAGTATCCTTGTAGTGGTATATAGATAAAGGCCCTCAAGTATAGAGATAGAAGCATTGAAGGTGTGAAGACTTAGAAGCCTAGAAGTTGTGAAGTAGCAAAATCCTTGAAGTACTGAAGAAGTTGTGAAGGCGTGAAGAAAAGTGTTGTGAAGAAGTATAGAAGGCGTGAAAGGGTGTGAAGAAGTTGTGGTGTGATTGTAGTTGTGAAATTGGTTCTAGCTACGATTAGAACTCGACATTTAGCTTAGCGTCGTTAATCGGTGTAAGCCTAGGGGTGTACGGTATTCTCCTCCATAAGGGAGGTTATTGACTTAGTGAAGAAAACTCTCGAGCTCGGTGCTCGGAGAGTGGAGTAGGGCAAAGAAGGTATCCTTGTAGCCAAACCACTATAAATCCTTCGTCTCCCAGTTTGATCTTTCCATCTCTCACTTTTTGCTTACTTAATTATTTGCATTTCATATACAGTTATAATTGCTTGTGTTGTGCATATATTGATTTCTCATAAAGATCAAACTAGGTTCCATTCACAACATTAATTTTATATAAACAAACCATATATATATATATATATATATATATATATATATATATATATATATATTATTACACAAACCTATACTCAATGCAAGTATAAATGTAAAACGATAAATGCAAAAATAAAATGTAATTAAGCTAATCCAAACACCCCTTAATATCATTTCCTAAAAGACATTAAAATGAATGTAATATAAGCGGCATGTACTTCATAGTTTGATTTGAACCAAGACATGACCCATTTCAGTCTGAACTCCCAGCCACATTATCTCACTTCGACTTTCAAATTATGAAGTACATGCAGCTTAAGAATTTCAAGTCGAACCTCAAATTTCATATTTTCTACAGGAATAAGAAAGATTTAGCAGCTTAAACCAAATAGATGAACAGCCGAAATATTAACATACTATTTAGCAGCTTAAACCAAATATATACACATCAAAAAATTTCAGAGTTTAACATACATTTTGGTTTGGTTTAAGCCTACCACCACTGCATAAGTCGCTCCAAAATTCAGTTTGTGGATAAGCCTAGTGTTTGGCAATAAACTTATTAAAGCTTATAACAGCTTGAGCTTTAAAATTAGGTTACCTTACAAAAGAGGTTTGTTTGACATATTCACAATAAGCTAAAACACCAAACTCCAACTCAAGCTAATTATGACATACGTTTAATCTGAACTTTGTATAATGAACTTATGGTGAAACAAAATACAATTTTAAAAATCTCATAACTTTGTATGATATTCGTGCTAAGCAAGTAAAAGTCTGGAAAATGTACCTTAATGATTATCGCGAAAAGCCTGCATAGTCACTATAAGGGTGACATGTTTGTAGCTACTGCAACACTTAATCTGAACGACGTGTCACAGATGAAACCACTCATCGACACATTTGGCATTGCCGCATCTTGATTGCAGTCCTCAGCAGAGTGCAATTTCCTGTTCCTCTCATGATATTGGTCAGACTAAGAGAGAGCCAGCATCCCCATTGGTCGAGTTTATTGGTTTTATAGTTGATCATGCTTTCTTGGTTTTTTCAATCATACCATGCCTCTTTGAATATCTTTTTACAAAATTTACATTTCCACACTGTAATGAACAAATGTGCTCTATTGTTCGGTTCAGAATATGTTGTAAGCTCACCCTAATTTCTAACATAATGAAAAGCTCTTCCGCTCAACATGACCCATTTTAACCCGTAGGCGAAGCAGCCTGTATTGACCTGTTACGAACCACCCGTTAAGCCACCTACACCTACTTATTCTATATGTTGAAACTGTAAAGTGATCTTGATGAATGTGACGATATTTAATTGTCTAGCTTCTTTACATGTAATTTATATCATTACAGGACTGTGGGTAAGTCCTACCTAGTCCAGTCAGTCCTACTTAAGATCACATATAATTAATATAAATACTAAAAGTGATATAGGCATAATCGTATAGGCACCCACCTTGAGTGCGTTTTTGCCCATGTTGGGCATACCCACACGAATGGTCTGACATGTTGAAGGCAGGTGCAACTGAACCTATATAGTCAACAGTGAACCGGGCAATCGGTAAAATAAAGACAAACATTTGTACCTTCAATTAGATTACGAACATTTGTATACTCACGTGAATCTGACAAAAAAAATATATTAGAAATGGTGAGGGAAATTATATTAAACTTTTGTACTAATGAGGCTATTCATTTTTTTTAAATCCTCACCCTATATTTACAGCAGTCTCCTTGTTGTCCCCTATGAGGAGCTATATTTTGATTCCTGCTTGGGCAAGTTTGTCTATACAGTCTGCAACCTGATATCGATGTTAACAAAAAATACATATTTCTTTTAGTGGTGAAAAAGTACGGGTTGGTCAATGTGGATAAACGGGTCAGAGTTGGTTCATGAAATATGTTTAGTATGCTAAATATAATTATAAGAATTGTGTAATATCAATACGAAGTTACACCTAGTGAATAAGAAAATGATATTTGAGATTTTACAGTCTTAACTGACTTTCGTCCTGTTTGCCGATTTGACCTTCTTTTCCTATTAGCTAGCTAATGTTTACTCGTATTTAAGATATTACCCTATCGTGTAACTTCAATTCTTTCTCAATGGTTTCGGAAACAGTTTTTAGCATTTATTCTCTTTCAATTCCGATTATGGACTTGGCTTTGGCGAATGATGAGATTCATTCTTCATACTCAGAGTATTTGATTTTACGATAGGCAAACACCATTGTCCTCAACCCGTCTTCTGCAATGTTTGTAAGGTGCATAGTTGTAGCATGCTGGTATGTCCTACCACTGTTGCCCAACATATCAAATATAATACTGCAAAATACAATAATATCCAGTTATATTATACATGCAATCAGAAAAATTAACGCCTTCTATTTTCTTCTCATCGGCACTCAGGAATAGTAATGCTTTGAAAAAGGCGTCGAAACGGAAGGAAAGTAGAGGAGATGTGGATCCTTAATAGTCTTCATGAGTCAGGAAAAAAAGGCAAACTTGATAATATTCACAACGGAAAATAAAAGCCATGAAAGTAAGGAACTAACCTGCAAGAGATGTGCAAATGACCACTTACAAAGTTGATGCCAGTGAGCAAAAACTTGAGGTTTTTGAGCTTTAATTGAGCTTTTTCTTTACCTGGAAAAGAAGAGGCAGAATTGAAACTATTTGAACCAGAGATCATCAGATAAGCAATCCGTGTAAAAAATCCCAAACAACGTCAAATTGCTTATCTACTGTATTAAAATTCAATAAGCAGTCGGTTTGGATTGCTTATCTACTTATTGCTTATGATACCTGCTAATATGATAGTACAACAACATCTAAACGATCATCAGTACACTTTAAGTTATGAAGCGCATATGAGGTTCATGGGTTCTTACCAGCAGTTTCATATAGGAGGTTCATTGCATAAGAAGCATGAGATATTACTGTGTTAGGCTCAAAACAGGCACCATGCACCCGGTTGAAGAGCGCTAAGAAATAGCTGAAAGAGAAGGCTACTTACTATCAAAAGTCATCGCACACCCACGCCATCTTAAATAAGAGTAGAATTTTAAGAGCGAAGTTTATTGCATCCAATACCTTATTGGAGGGGTCTTTACCAAAAGTTTATAAAAACATCACTAAAACTTTTACTGAATTGATATTTAAATTTGTACATAATGTTACCTGCAATGATGATGGAATCTCAATGTCGACATCACCGTCTTTATCATTTACATGAACTGTCACCCCTAAAGGTACTCTTCCAGGACCCACCTATTCATATATGACACTAACACAAGATCTAATTTACGACATAAAAAGTATAAATAATAATTCATAGCTAATTATGACATCTACCTTTTACGGCCACACAAAAAAGTGTTCCATGCACTTTTCATGTAAAGAAGTGTGAGGTGCTGCTGGTTCCACAGGCGCATCTACAAAGCGACCAAGAATTAGAAAAGTGATATATGGTATTTTGGTTTTCGGACAAATAGGATTTGAAATAAGTAATCAAACCACCTCGAATGGCCAAACATACATGTAACACCCCCAAAATACCGCAGCGGAAGACTGTGTCATAGGGGTGCTACTTCATAATACAAAGTACAAGGTATAGAAAACGAACTCTAAATGAGACGTTTTGAAAAGTTACCATTCGATTAATAAATTCAAAGTTACAAACATGAGATTCCAAAGTATGATACATAAATGTATACAAAATGTTTTGAATGGTAAATGATAAAAGCGTAAGTCTTCAGAATATGCAGCTTGACTCTAAGTTCCACGCACTAGCTATCGCCTTACTAACCTGAGATAAACATGCTAAAGTGTCAACACAATGGTTGGTGAGTTCATAGAGTTTGTCTTAAAACAGTTGAAAAAGCCTTAAAGAATGATCACACAACAAAGGCATCGTGAATCCACTCAGTTACAAGTCCCGCCATAAGAGACTTGTAACCTGTGTGTTCACAACCCACTACTACAATATAGTATAATAAAGACATGTATAAGTTCATCAAGACAATTAAGCAATTAGTAGTGAGTCTCTACTTCATCTCCGAAGACCTCACTTTTATGATGTATCCAACATTCGCAAATGTTAGGATGTATCAAAGACAACTGGGAGCCACTTCCCAAAGACAACTGGGAGCCACTTCCCAAAGAAAAAAGACAGTCATGTATGTATTAAATCAAGTATAATGCCATCAAGTATAAGACAATCAAGTATAACACAGTCACGTATAAACGTTTTGAGTATTTGTACAAGTAAGCAAGTAGTTGAGCATGTATCCCCCCCAAGAGTTTAAAACAAGTACGAAAAGAGTAGGGGCTATGACTCACCTTAAGCCTATGTAATGAGAAATGAAAGTGGTAGTCGAATCGCGAAAGTCACTAAGAGCAGCCTATAATAGAACGTTGTGACTTAGGTTTGGAGTAACGTCTAAGAATACGAAGAATTGCCTATATATGTCTTGCATAATGTTCATGATGTAGTACTTAGTATATAGTGTAAGTCGTTGAATATAAGTGGTCTATGAAACATGTATAGGTTGTAAATCTCTTACTACCGTTCGGGCCGACATAATTCAGAAGTCATGGAGTAAACGTTCGAGGAGCCAGGACACTTTAACTCGTAAATCCACAACTCGTCGCAATGGCTTACTCAATGAACTCCTCACATGAGGCTCCCTACTATTGTAATATTTGATAACATATATATATATAAGCTTTTTGATCTTTAATAGTTATATGGTCTTTAGCCGTGGCTTTGCCGTAACCTTGGTCATTGTTACCATGGTCTTGAGACTCAACCTTGGCTTTAGCCATGGTTGTGGTCTTGGCTTTAGGTCATTAGACCTCTTGGTCTCATCTAAATATAATCATTATATAGTAACTTTGGTCTAAAAATGGGCTGTTAAGAATTTGAAGAAATTTATCACTCAGAAAGCATTTTCAGGTCTCGAGCTTCTTTTCTCTTGAACGAAAACGTCGTTCCGGACAACTTTCGTGTTTTAACTTTTTGATGAATCGGAGCAGAAGTGGGACTTTCAAAATCATAATTTGATCAGAATACTATTTAGGCAGTTTTGCCGTTTTGGTTTCGCTAACTTCAAATGGTCATAACTTTTGACTCGTGTACTCGTTTTGGGTGATTCAAATTGCTATGTTTTCCTTGTTAAGTCCTCTTTAACAGTAAGTAAGTGTCAAATATCAAAGTTATACTATTGTGGTCGTGGTTTTCCATAAAAATCACTAGTTTGCTTGTTTGCTTGTTATAAGTTAACATATGTATACCAATACTTGTTTTATCCATTTTTAAACATCATGAACACAATACAAAGACCATATATAGCATGAAAGAAACATAATAAGCATGAAATGATATTGAGCAAGAAAGTGTATAAGGGTTTGCTTACAACTTTTGGCTTTCTAAAGAAAGGTAAGTAACTAGTAAGGTACGGACTTTGTTAGACTTAAGCTTCACCCTTTGCAATCTATGATAAGCCGAGGTCATTTGAAGATTATAACGACGCCTTCTTGAAGTCCAAAGCTATTTGAAGATTATAACGACGTCCTTTTGGAGACTTTAAAGTTATAACAACTTTTCTTAGAAAATTTCCAAGATTGAAGATCAAACACTAGTTTTCTTTCAAAAACTAGTTAACTTTCTTACAAAATATAAGAAAAGTGCCTTAGGTTTTAGGACTTGAAGGTTATAAGAAGGTGTGGTGCAAGTTTTATATGTGTTTTAGCTTGGTATTTATAGGGTAGGAAAAATAGTTAACCATATATTGGTTAGAATTTAACCATGGTTAGTTTAAGACACTTGTAATCATCCTAGAGATCAATGGTCAAGATCAAGCCACAAAATGATGACTCCTACCCCCCTAAGTCGGTTTATACATGATAAGGGTGACTAGATGAGTAGTCATGGTCTTTGGATGATAATATCCTAAGTATGTAGCTAGTTTTGGACCCGTAAATTGCTAACCGTAAGTTTTTAGGCCACGAAACGTAAAACCGGGTATCCTAAAAATATGAAACTTGAAAGTATGGTCAAACATGTCAATATAGTCCATAATAAAATATAAAATGAGTGGTAGGTTCTATCGGGTGCGAAAACCCTGCTAAAAACTGGAAACACGGGTCTAAAACGCGCAATTCGCGTAAAACGCTGAACTGAAAAACGTAAAATTCCGAAACTTTTGGAATTGTCCTAAAATGAGAGAAAATCATATTTCTATTGTTTATAATGTTTTATGGACATATCGGGATGCTAGAAGGACGTTTAAACCTAAAAGTAAATCTCGGACACGGCTTTGTGATTTTTGCAGAAATGATCCGACGAGCGTCAAACTCTCGGATTATCGTTAAAATAGTTTAACTTACGAGAATATGAAATAAAAATTTCTGAGATGAATAGTGAAAAGTGAATAGTAAAAAGTGAATAGTAAAGTGAATAGTAAAAAGTGAATAGTAAAATTTTCGGGAATAAAAGTTAACCTGAAATTGCGAATTGTTACAGTCTCTACCCCTGAAGGAGAACTTCGTCCCGAAGTTCAGTTGATGTTAACTACTTACGGTGTGTCTAAGAGAATTCAAGATCTCTAAAATAGTCGTGTTTACTCTGATTCGTCTAAGATTCTGGTTAAGGAGTTGTATCGGCTACAATTAAGCCCACTTATTTATAACACATTACTTACATAAAGAAGCGTCCAAATTTATGTAAGTAAGGGATCATAAACTCATGGTTCGGTGATTTACAATTTCTTTATTTAACTGAAGAGGCGTCCCAATCCATTTAAATAAGGAGATTCTAAAACATCCTACTTAAGAATTTCCGACACAAAATCCGCCTTCTGAGGCAGATGGTAAGATAATCCAGTCATCAAATCCCTAAAGCTAAGTAATAATATTATTTAACTCAAATCTTGTGTCTCATCAAACAAGAATTGTCACAAGATCAAGTTAACTAATTAGTTATTACTGAGCTCCATGTTTTTAATGACTCAACGAATCTCTGGGGCTCCTTATAATACTAAAGTCACATCATCTAACAGCGTGGAACTAAGCAAACGTCTAACCAAAAAGCATATGTGTATGTATTGTGTGTAAGGCAAATAAAGAGGAAGGTCCCAACGTATATAGCAGTTATAGTCTAGGCACTAAATGCAACCTAGTTCTCTATAACCAAGGCTCTGATACCAATCTGTAACACCCCCAAAATACCGCAGCGGAAGACTGTGTCATAGGGGTGCTACTTCATAATACAAAGTACAAGGTATAGAAAACGAACTCTAAATGAGACGTTTTGAAAAGTTACCATTCGATTAATAAATTCAAAGTTACAAACATGAGATTCCAAAGTATGATACATAAATGTATACAAAATGTTTTGAATGGTAAATGATAAAAGCGTAAGTCATCAGAATATGCAGCTTGACTCTAAGTTCCACGCACTAGCTATCGCCTTACTAACCTGAGATAAACATGCTAAAGTGTCAACACAATGGTTGGTGAGTTCATAGAGTTTGTCTTAAAACAGTTGAAAAAGCCTTAAAGAATGATCACACAGCAAAGGCATCGTGAATCCACTCAGTTACAAGTCCCGCCATAAGAGACTTGTAACCTGTGTGTTCACAACCCACTGCTACAATATAGTATAATAAAGACATGTATAAGTTCATCAAGACAATTAAGCAATTAGTAGTGAGTCTCTACTTCATCTCCGAAGACCTCACTTTTATGATGTATCCAACATTCGCAAATGTTAGGATGTATCAAAGACAACTGGGAGTCAATTCCCAAAGACAACTGGGAGCCACTTCCCAAAGACAACTGGGAGCCACTTGCCAAAGAAAAAAGACAGTCATGTATGTATTAAATCAAGTATAATGCCATCAAGTATAAGACAATCAAGTATAACACAGTCACGTATAAACGTTTTGAGTATTTGTACAAGTAAGCAAGTAGTTGAGCATGTATCCCCCCCAAGAGTTTAAAACAAGTACGAAAAGAGTAGGGGCTATGACTCACCTTAAGCCTATGTAATGAGAAATGAAAGTGGTAGTCGAATCGCGAAAGTCACTAAGAGCAGCCTATAATAGAACGTTGCGACTTAGGTTTGGAGTAACGTCTAAGAATACGAAGAATTGCCTATATATGTCTTGCATAATGTTCATGATGTAGTACTTAGTATATAGTGTAAGTCGTTGAATATAAGTGGTCTATGAAACATGTATAGGTTGTAAATCTCTTACTACCGTTCGGGCCGACAGAATTCAGAAGTCATGGAGTAAACGTTCGAGGAGCCAGGACACTTAACTCGTAAATCCACAACTCGTCGCGATGGCTTACTCAATGAACTCCTCACATGAGGCTCCCTACTATTGTAGTATTTGATAACATATATATATATATATATATATATATATATATATATATATATATATATATATATATATATATATATATATATATATATATATAAGCTTTTTGATCTTTAATAGTTATATGGTCTTTAGCCGTGGCTTTGCCGTGACCTTGGTCATTGTTACCATGGTCTTGAGACTCAACCTTGGCTTTAGCCATGGTTGTGGTCTTGGCTTTAGGTCATTAGACCTCTTGGTCTCATCTAAATATAATCATTATATAGTAACTTTGGTCTAAAAATGGGCTGTTAAGAATTTGAAGAAATTTATCACTCAGAAAGCATTTTCAGGTCTCGAGCTTCTTTGTACCTGAACGAAAACGTCGTTCCGGACAACTTTTGTGTTTTAACTTTTTGATGAATCGGACCAGAAGTGGGACTTTCAAAATCATAATTTGATCAGAATACTATTTAGGCAGTTTTGCCGTTTTGGTTTCGCTAACTTCAAATGGTCATAACTTTTGACTCGTGTACTCGTTTTGGGTGATTCAAATTGCTATGTTTTCCTTGTTAAGTCCTCTTTAACAGTAAGTAAGTGTCAAATATCAAAGTTATACTATTGTGGTTGTGGTTTTCCATAAAAATCACTAGTTTGCTTGTTTGCTTGTCATAAGTTAACATATGTATACCAATACTTGTTTTATCCATTTTTAAACATCATGAACACAATACAAAGACCATATATAGCATGAAAGAAACATAATAAGCATGAAATGATATTGAGCAAGAAAGTGTATAAGGGTTTGCTTACAACTTTTGGCTTTCTAAAGAAAGGTAAGTAACTAGTAAGGTACGGACTTTGTTAGACTTAAGCTTCACCCTTTGCAATCTATGATAAGCCGAGGTCATTTGAAGATTATAACGACGCCTTCTTGAAGTCCAAAGCTATTTGAAGATTATAACGACGTCCTTTTGGAGACTTTAAAGTTATAACAACTTTTCTTAGAAAATTTCCAAGATTGAAGATCAAACACTAGTTTTCTTTCAAAAACTAGTTAACTTTCTTACAAAATATAAGAAAAGTGCCTTAGGTTTTAGGACTTGAAGGTTATAAGAAGGTGTGGTGCAAGTTTTATATGTGTTTTAGCTTGGTATTTATAGGGTAGGAAAAATAGTTAACCATATATTGGGTTAGAATTTAACCATGGTTAGTTTAAGACACTTGTAATCATCCTAGAGATCAATGGTCAAGATCAAGCCACAAAATGATGACTCCTACCCCCCTAAGTCGGTTTATACATGATAAGGGTGACTAGATGAGTAGTCATGGTCTTTGGATGATAATATCCTAAGTATGTAGCTAGTTTTGGACCCGTAAATTGCTAACCGTAAGTTTTTAGGCCACGAAACGTAAAACCGGGTATCCTAAAAATATGAAACTTGAAAGTATGGTCAAACATGTCAATATAGTCCATAATAAAATATAAAATGAGTGGTAGGTTCTATCGGGTGCGAAAACCCTGCTAAAAACTGGAAACACGGGTCTAAAACGCGCAATTCGCGTAAAACGCTGAACTGAAAAACGTAAAATTCCGAAACTTTTGGAATTGTCCTAAAATGAGAGAAAATCATATTTCTATTGTTTATAATGTTTTATGGACATATCGGGATGCTAGAAGGACATTTAAACCTAAAAGTAAATCTCGGACACGGCTTTGTGATTTTTGCAGAAATGATCCGACGAGCGTCAAACTCTCGGATTATCGTTAAAATAGTTTAACTTACGAGAATATGAAATAAAAATTTTTGAGATGAATAGTGAAAAGTGAATAGTAAAAAGTGAATAGTAAAAATTGAATAGTAAAAGTGAATAGTAAAATTTTCAGGAATAAAAGTTAACCTGAAATTGCGAATTGTTACAATACAGGCCTATTATTTTCGTGTAACGTGCTGGCCTGCTCCTACTTGTATGTTCACACCTAAAATCACCACAACAATCAAAAAAATAAGTAAATAGTTACTTGGAACTTGAGTAATATTTAATAGGAGAAATGCATAGAGTGGATATGAGCATACAATCAAATACCGAAACCGAAGAGCTAAATTGTATTTGAATTTGAAAATTCAGTTTTAGTTAAGTACGATAATTAGTTGTTTTTGGTTCAAAACCTATGTTTGAACACCCTTGATTTACTCTATGGAATAAAACATGAATAAACACAAATTACCATGCCATGTTAAAGAATTACACATGAATTATAAAATGGAGTTAAAGAACGCTCGAATTTCTTTAAGAAAAGTAGGTATTTATCTGTAAAACCTACTAAAATTAAGGGTACTACAATGTTACCTGCTGGAGAAGTGCTTGGTGACTCGATGCTTCTTGCTTGTGCTTTTTCTTAAGTTCCCTTATCTCTTCTTCACGTTGATAAACATCACATACGGTCTGTGTGATATTTTGGACATATTGAAACCCTGGCGAAACCCTAATAAAATAACTGGTTTGTTTTGGCTCGATTGTACATATGGTGGTTGCAAAAATATGATGGTGATGGTGGCTAGTTTTGGTTCTGGATTTTTGTTTTAGGGTTTTGTGTGAATTACAGCTTCACGATTTTTTGGGAGCCGTATATATTAATAATATAGGATTTAGTTTGCTAAATATTTAGCCCTATATTTACTTTGTTTTCTTTGGATGATCACAATTAATGGCTTGGCTCCATTGGTTAGGATGTTTGCTTTGGAAGCTAAAGATGCAGGTTCGAATCTCGCTTTGGACATTTTTTATATCCGGATTTTCTAATTGAACTAAATCCGGATTTTAGTAAAAAATGCTTATGTGGCATGTTAACTAAAAAAATGCAAATAAAATAAATTAAAAAATTGCTTATGGCGACAATGTTAACTAAAAAAATGCAAATAAAATAAATTAAAAAAATTGCTTATGGCGACAATGTGATGACATGGCTGAAATTGAATTATTGGGCATTGACTGGACAATGAGGTGGCATATTCTTCAAATGCCTCCTGTTATATATATATATATATATATATATATATATATGTATAAGTGCGATATATGATATTATAATTTCTATCCAACATTCTATATAAGTAGTGTTTATACGATAATTGTAAACAAACTAGTATCTATACTTTTGCATCAAAGGTTCTTAATTTGCATCTATTCTTTAGAATCAAACTTTTATAAAACGAAAAAGACGCAAAACTATTCAACCCCCCCCCCCCCCTTCTAGTTTTCCACACATTTGAAGAAAGCATGACTCTAGAAGACGAGCTGCGACTACAGGTGGCTGGAAACGTGGGACACAAACGGCCTTGCAAATGTGTCGTGACAGAAACGGCCTTGCAAATGTGTCGTGACACTAGGTAGTACCTATGATCCACAAATAGGACACTTTCTGTAAAGTTTTAGGTTGTTTTACAAAAAATTCTACAACCAAAAGTATCGATATGCTTGCATTCTGTCTGATTAGAACCTCTATGTTAACTAGATTTATTGCATAACCGGAATTCTTATGCATTACTAAATAGTAAAATAGCTTGATGTAGGGCATGTTTTGATAGCTTATTGTAGCAACTAATTAACCTTGAATCATGCTTATTAGGGGTTGTTTTAATAGCTAATTTCAATAGCTAATTAGTCTTAAACTGTAGTTATCATGGGTTGTTAGGATAACTTATTCTACCATCTAATAAAACATTGACCTACCTCTCTTAATAGTGTGTTTAATCCGGGGCTATTTGGATAGCCTATTTCACCATCTTATTACCCGTGTCCTATTTTGTTAGATATGTCTCGTTCATTTGGTTCAAGTGTTTTGAGATGGGCTGAGTTTGATAAACCGTAAGCTAACCATGATTAAAAAGAATCAAGATTGTACACTAATAAGCTAACATGTTCTAAGAAAGCAATAAAACTTTTGTTTTGTTCAATATGGAATACATTTTGGACGACTTTTAACCCATTTGACTGTTTTTTATTCCAATCGCTTGATAATATGTTGAAAACATAATTCCTATTTTTCTATTATGATTTTCATGAAATTATGATACCTTGCAGATCAAATTATGATACCTTGCCGATCTAGAAATGGAACAACAAATAATCAGATGTATATTGGCTGTTCAAGCACAATCTGAGATTTTGCTGCTGGTACAACTTCTTGCACATCATTGGAGGAATACATCATGCAGTTATGTTTTGTGCGTGAAGAACAAGAAAAAAGGATTCATGCTGCTACATCAAAGACATCAACAAAGATGAGGTCAATTGCTTAGTTATATGTTGTGTGCTTTGTAGGAAACTAGAAGTAGGGTTGAATAGTTTACCGACTCGTTTTGTTTAGTTATAAAAATTTCCTTTTGGAAACCGTTGATTCAATTGTAGATTAAATCAATCAACACCAATATGAACTCAACACTATACTAACATAAATATGTAATAAGTAAGTAAAGAGAAGAGATGGAAAGATCAAACCAAGACAACGAGATTTATAGTGGTTTGGTCACGAAGCTCTTCTTCGCCCTACTCCACTCCTCGAGTATCCGACTCGAGAGTTCTAACACTATATCAACAAGACTCCCTTCAGGTGGAGAAAACCGTACAACGTCACTTACGTTATTTTTAGACACTAAGCTAGATGTCGAGTACTAAACTTAGCTAGTACCAATCTAGCACGATCCACATGATCCTAACTTATCACACGATCAACACGATCCTCACACAATATAAATAGTCCTCACAAGATCCACACAATCCTCACAATCTACACTTGATCCACTTGATCAATACTTAATCACTCAACACTCAAAAGATCCTCAATATCTCAACAAGATCACAATGATCAACACAATGACTAAGAAATACTAAAACACTTGATGTAATGCAAGTGCACTACTCTATGACACCAACACTTTGTATCTTCTTGATACTTTGTGTTCTTCTCTTGACTAGTAGAGGTATGTAGATGATTCTTGGTTGGATGAAAGAATCACTCTTTAAACAAAATAAAACTAACTAATGATCAGAGGAGAGTTTAGGTGCTTGAGGATATGACTATAGAAAGTTAAGTGTGTGAAAGGATGGCCAAAATCTGAGAAATAAAGTGGTATTTATACAATCTGAAAATCTGACATTTTTAAAGGGACGGCACCACTAATTGTCACAAAGTACCACTAAATTTAGTGGTACCGTGGTACCGTGCCAGACAAACACGATCCAGATTTTGTCTTTAGTGGTGAAATTTTATTTGAGGGAGTTTGGAGCTGGTTTGGGTAAAATATAGTTGTTGGGGAATTTTGAAATGAATTTCCCAAATAAAACATTTCTTTATATTTCAAAAATAATTTGTAAAATGTATTTTTGAAAATAAAGTTTTGTCAAGCTAAAAATGTGAAGTTCAAAACAAAAATTCACTTCTTTGATCATTTGTCAAGTTGTAAATTTGTTTATTCATACCTAGAGTGATTGACGTAGAAATCGGATATTTCGACTAAAAATTTGTTTACGTTAATTTTGACGTAAGATGTTTTCACATTTTGTTATCATTAAAACATAGAGGTATCGAAAGATGAGAATAATGTTTTTAGACACTATTTGCATCAACAATCTCCCCCTTTTTGATGATGACAAAACAAAAACTCATTTTATGTGAAAAACTAGTTTCAATAAGTTTTTAGTGTGAGTTTACATCCACTTCTCCCCCTTTTTTTCGAAGCAAAAAGACTACGAAGACTCCCCCTTGATGTATACTCCCCCTCATTTGGAGCATACCAAGGAATCGAGCAATGGTTAATGCTATAAAACAATGTTAGATGACACAAATACAATATCTAACATGTAGCATTCAAGACAAATATCCAATCAAAAGTAACAAAAAAAATAATCCAACCACAAACAAAAGATAAGCCCATTCCTTCATTAATAATGAGAATATCATACTTGAAGTATGATTACAAGAGCTAGACTAGTTAACAAGAAAGATAAAACAACATAAAGAAGCACGTAACATTCTTTAGTGACATGGAGGTCTTAAGATTTGCTTCAAGGTGCACAAAAGGGTTCCTAAGGTTTTTATTGTTGAAGGTTAACCATAAAAGTTTAGTTGCTTGGGCTATTGGATGGTGGAGGATGTGGTATGATGGGCCCTTGAGGTGGTGTCAAGAGATGCTCAATGTAGTTAAACATAAGGTCCAATTCATCTCTAAGATGAAAGATAAGGTCTCGGTTGTGATGACAACATGCACAACTAAGGCTATGTGGTTCAAGTTAATAAAGAATGGGACGACCCATTAATGATTGTGATGGTGGAGATGTCGAAGATGATGGTGATGAGTGGACAGGATCAAGAGAAGTTGTGGTGATAATGTGAATGTTAATGCCCAAGGTTGAGGTGGATTAGGTGCTAAGGAAAGTGTTGTTGCCCTAATTGTGGATGATGAAGATGAAGTTTGCCTAGTTGATATGGTTTTGGAAAGAGCAACTGGAGTTGAGATGGATGAAGTTGATTTGGAGTTCAATGATGTATGAATATCTTCATCATCATCAATGGTGAGATCAATAAGGAGTACTTCCATAGATGGTTTGCTGTTAAGCCTTTGTTTCTTTGCTTTGTGGGATGTGGTGGCTATGGTGGAAGACATTTTTACTTCCTTAGATTTTACAAATTTACTTGTTTAGTTTCACTAGTAGATGCTTTATTTGGGTCAAATCCAAGACCCGCTCCAGCATGTTCACTATATCTAATGTTTTCAAGCATGTCATTGAGGGCTTGTGTTCTTTTTTCAAACTTAAAAATTTTAACGGCGTTTTCTTTAAGTTTTTCAATTTCTATTTTAAGATCTATACATGACTTACATCCAACATCTATTTGCTTATTTTTCTCAATTCTTTTAAGTTGATCTCTTAGTTCTAAGACTTGTAATTCTAGTTCATGTAGTGTTGCTTTTAGGGATGGCAATGGGGCGGGGATTATCAGGGATCGTATTTACCATCCCCATCCCCGTTTCTCACTACCATCCGCATCCCCGCCCCATCCCCGGTTTCATAATCCAGGGAATTCCCCGTCCCCATCCCCATCCCTGGTCAACTCGGGAATTCCCCAGTCAACTCGGTTTGGGGATCGGGTCCCCGTCGGGTATGGATTTTTTTTCCATCCCTAGTTGCTTTTAGCGTTTTATTCCTAGTTATGATTTTAGTACTTACCTCACATAATTTATTATATTCATCATATAGCATATTATCATCTATTGACGAATTATCATCACTATAATAAGAAGAGTCGGAATCGACCTCGTTAGAAGCTTGAGCCATGAGACATGTTTTGTCATTAGGCTTCTCCTCTTCTTCTTCACCACTATCACTTCAAGAACCTCCTACAAAGGCTCTTTGGTTGTTTGATCTTGGTGGTTTAGGGCATTCACTAATAAGGTGATTGGGATCTCCACATCTAAAACACTTCCTATCACTCTTTCCACTATTGTCTTCTCGGTTCTTTGAGAAAGATTTCTTATTATCATGAGGTTGTCTCACAAATCTACCTCTTCTTCTGAAGAACTTCTTAAATTTTCTAACCGCTAAAGCATACTCTTCGTCTTCTTTATCGGAAACCAAATTTTCATCATCACTAGACTCTTTCTTGGCTTTTAATGCTAGAGACCTAACTTTCTCACTTACACCCTTGACTATGTATAAGTCCTTTTTGATTATCATATCATGAACTTTCAAGTTACCTATTAGTTCATCAAGTGATATTGTCGCCAAGTTCTTTGATTCTTCAATGGCGGTGACCTTTGCTCTCCATTTAGGATGTAAGGCTCTAAGAAACTTCCTAATGTAGTTCTTGCTAGAATAACGTTTATCAAGAGCTTTGAGACTAGTAATAATAGTATTAAATCTAGCAAAAGCATTATCTATGGTTTCTTCCGGAACGGAAAATTGTTCATATTGTTGAACAAGAAGATCAATCTTGTTCTCTTTGACTTGATTATTACCTTGATGAGTGACCAATAAAGTTTTCCAAATTTCTTTTGCCGTATTACACATAAAATTCTTTCAAACTCCTATTTTGGCAAAGCGTTATAAATTACCATTTTAGCCTCATCATTTTTGGCTAGTTTTCTTTTAAGTTCATCACTTTGTTTTTCATAAGGAACAATTTGTTCCTTTTTGGTAATTGGATCTTTTTCAATAGGTTTAAAGTCACCATCGGTAATAACATGCCAAAGATCAATGCCTTTTGATTTCACATACATTTCGAATCTTGTTTTCCAATAAATAAAACAATCGGTTTCAAAAAGTGGTGGTCTTTGCATAAATTGCCCTTCTTGATATTTGTCGAAATCCATCGATCGATTCAAGTTTTAAAATACAGTTTACTTTAGAAACTTGCCTGACGTGGCTCTGGTACCAATTGTGGGAAACTAGAAGGGGGTTAAATAGTTTACCGACACGTTTTGTTTAGTTATAAAAATTTCCTTTTGAAAACCTTTGATTCAATTGTAAATGAAATCAATCAACACCAATATGAACTCAACACTATACTAACACAAATATGTAATAAGTAAGTAAAGAGAAGAGATGGAAAGATCAAACCAAGACAACGAGATTTATAGTGGTTCAATCACGAAGCTCTTTTTCGCCCTACTCCACTCCTCGAGTATCCGACTTGAGAGTTCTAGCACTATATCAACAAGACTCCCTTCAGGCGGAGAAGAGCGTACAATGTCGCTTACGTTATTTTTCGACACTAAGCTAGATGTCGAGTACTAAACTTAGCTAGTACCAATCTACCACGATCCTAACTGATCATATGATCAACACGATCCTCACACAATATACACGATCCTCACAAGATCCACACAATCCTCACAATCTACTCTTGATCCACTTGATCAATACTTAATCACTCAACACTCAAAAGATCCTTAAGATCTCAACAAGATCACAATGACTAAGAAATACTAAAAGGTTGATCCCAGTTGAGCAAACGATCTTATATAGAAGTTGACTTGAGTTAATACTTAAGCTAGAACGCGGAATATTAAAGCTTAACTTAAGAAGAATAATAATTCACTATCAACACTTCAATATATTAATAATACGAGCACTCGAAAATGCTAGGGTTTTACAACCTTGAAGTGTAAACGAAAACTAAACAAAAACGTACTCAATCTAACCCTAGGATCCTCCTTTTATAGGCCAAGGATTCCTACTAGGTTTACAATATCTTTCTACACAAGATAAGAATATTCTAGACGTATAAAATGTACACACAATCTATTCTATAATTATCCACTCCGTATACATGCATATCTCTTCAGCAGTAGATTCCACTAGCAGTACTTTCCCATAGTAGCACTTTGAATGTATAGCAGCAGAATCATTTACCTTAGCAATAGTTTCACCTTAGCAGTAGTTTGACTCTTCAGCAGTAGAATCCAAAACCCAACAATCCTCCCCTAAACTTAATATTTATTTCTAAATAATTAAGTTTCTTCAAAGCTCAATTAAACACCAGGAGGATGCTTCCAAACACTTACATCTTCTAATTTCTTTGAAAGCTTCTTCAAACAGTTGGATTCAAGATCTTTTCATACTTCTGTATCAATGTGTAAGCTTGATTGTCAGACACATGTTGTTGTTGGCACTTGAGAAATCCAGGTTTAATTATCTGCCTAAGTATCTCTGGACACTTATTTAGACTAGGATAGTCTTTCTCTACCAACAAAAACAAAGTAACTTCTCCAGTCCTTAATTCATGAACTCCACAATATTGATACAAAAACCATTTATGTAACTTCCTGCATCCAATTTCATTCCATTCACTATCACCAGGCTGAGGATCAAACATATTCTTCAAGATGCGATACAATACACTTTCAAATGCAAAATTAATATCTAGAGCAATATCCATCTTCTTTCCATCATATTTCTCTTTGGATAATCCCTATATGGCAGTCATATCATCTTTATCCATCTTATCAAATATCTGTGAAATTTCCTTAAAACCTTGAACTTCATGATTTGATCTCATGAATTGCCAATATCCTTCACTTCCACCTCTTATCTTAAAAGTATATGAGATGATAGGATGTTTTTCAGCTAAAGGCTTTTCTGATTCTTCTAACATAGCCAGAGTTGTCTCTTGTTCTTTTTCAACTTTTTCTGCTTTATCCACCTCATTACTGCTTTCTTCAGAGATCTTTTGCTTCTTCCTAGTAAAGCTCTTGTGACCAACACTTTTTCTTTTAACCCTTTGACTAGGAGGAATTTCAGCTTCATGCTCTGCCTCAACAACTTTGTCAGGTACCAACTTCTTGTTCATTTGAGCAAAATGTTCTAGATCTTCTGCACAACCCATAGGATAGAAGGTATCCATTTCTTTTCTAGCTTGTTGATACAAATTAAAAACCTCTTGATCAGACTTAGGTTTCAACTGTACCAATTTCCAACCCTTCATATTCTTTAAGTATCTTTCTTGCTCTCTTCTTTGTTGAAGTGGAGTTGGACCCCTGAGAACTTTCTTCTTTCTTCTAGCAGCAGCATCCTCTTTTCTTTTCTTTGTTGCGAACTCTCTCATCCAAGCTTGAACATCAAAGTTTGAAACTTCTTTTTCTTCAAGTTTAATTAACTTGGAGAGTTCTATATCAGCATCTATTCTTATCTTTTCCTCAATCCACTCCTCATACCTCTTCAAATCTTCCGTTTCTTTTTCAACCTTTTCCTTTTCTTCTTGAATCAACTGTTGCTCTATGTCAGCATCTATTCTTATCTTTTCCTCAATCCACTCCTCATACCTCTTCTAATCTTCAATTTCTTTTTCAACCTTTTCCTTTTCTTCTTGAATCAACTGTTGCTCTTCCATATCAATTAGCTCTTGTTCTTTAATTGCAACAGCTGAATCATGTTCAATTTGTAGTTTTTTAGGCCATCAATGAAAAGGTATCTGAGAGTAATCAATCCCCTTATACATTAGCTTTGGATCTTCAACCAGCTTGGCCTTTCCTTTATTAGTAGAAGATGATGAAGCAATCTTCTTTTGTTTAGCAGCAGGTTCTTTGATTACTACTCCTTTCTGAGGTATTCTTAGTACAGATGATGTGATTGTGGATGTTGGTTTTTGTGGTAGTGGTTGAATTTGTCGTTGTGATGTTTTTTGTGAAGGTGATTTAGATAGAACCTTTGTTTTCTTTTTACTTAACAATACCATTGCCTCAGCAGCAGCTTTGTCACTAGATCCAGCTGTAGAATCTTGTGCATTAGCAGAGAGCAATTTCTCACTAGCAGCAGGATCAGCAAAATCCTTAGCAGTAGAATTATGTGTAGTATCAGAATCATCTGTCTTGTTAGTAACAGCAGCAGTATTCACTTCTTTAGCCACAGAATCACCCAATGTCATCAAAGCTTCACCCATCAACCCTGTTACCTTTACTAATTGCTCAGGCCCCAAAGTCTTGAGTTTCTCCACCACTTTTTCTTGAGCAGCAGCCATTTCTTCCATTACAACCTCATTACCTTGCTTATCAGCAATCACAAAACCATCCATATCTTGAGGACTTTCCACCTCCATATCATCAGTTATTGGAACCTCCCCTGAAACCATTCCAATATCCACATCTTGAGCACTGTCAACCTTCATCAAATTTGCCTCCTCTGAACCCATTAAATCTTCCTGCTCCTCATTCCTCCCCTGTTTGGAAGCATCCTCTTCTAAAGGAACAGAGTGTTTAGGTGAACTAACAACATGTGAAGTGCCCACTTTCTTTAATCTTCTGAAGGAGGTTGAAGATCTTGATTGTCTTAAGTTCTTGATCTTCTTTTGCAATCTTTTTATCTTTCTGGCTTGAGCATCAGCAATGGTAGAAAGACCAAGAACCTTCTCCTCCAATGTATCACATTTAAACTCCAAATTTGTACAAGTAACCGTCAATTTCTTAATGAGTTGCATACTAGTCTCATCACTTCGACCTGTGTGACCTGGTCCGAGAGGTGAATCATTGACATTGTCATCATGTACAGTATCATCAATCAATTCATTTTTCATTGATCTGTCCTCATCACTTCGACCTGTATTACCTGGTCCGAGAGGTGAATCTTTGGACATAAACCCAGCATCAAACCTAGTTTGATCATCTGAGCCCCCTGTGTTTGCCATTTGGCTAGGGTTACCATCATTGGAATTAGATTCATCAGAACCCTCTTCTCTAGATGTTGCCTTGGTTTGGGTCTTAGTTTTGTTGTCACTGTCCTGCTCTGCTGCTAAGCTAGAAGTAGTAGTGACAGCCCTCACCAACATGTCCCCTTCATCACCTAGGACAGCCTCATCTGGTACAAACATACTAACACTAGCCTGAGGTAGCTCAGTGTTCTTTGTGGCTTTCCTACGGGTGTAGAGTATTTTGGGTTGAGTGACAGATACAGTAAAATTGGGTGTGTGATGGGAATCAGTGGGAGTTCCTGATTCTTCACTCTGAATGTTTTGCACAATTTGCACCATATAAGGTGTAAGAGCTTTATGTTTTCCTGAAAAACCTTTTCCATTTTTAATCAAGAAAGTAAACATTTTTGGAACTAACTTAGGAGAATCATAAGTGGCATGATGTGTTCTTACTTTGGAAATTTGTTTTTCTACAAAGAGCTGTATAAATCTTGGATAAAGTAAATAAGAACCAGACTCTTTGATGCTTTTTGTAATCCCCTCCAAAATCATATTTGAAAAATTAAATGGATGTCCTTTGCTTAGGCATACCATGGTAGATGCTATGGTATCACTAAACTCATGCCACCCAGAAGTTTTAGAACTCAAAAAATGAAGGAGATTGTGTACCAAATACTTGTATTGAGAACAGATGAGCGCTTTTTGAAATTTTAAATTTGTATGTTGGCCCTCATATCCCAAATCTTTTAAACCTTCAAAAATGGTAGAATTAGCAAGACACGTGGCCTCTGTTTCATCATCTAGGAGAAGAATTTCTCTTGTAGAAGATTCAATTACACGCACTTGTTGACCATCTACCATGGCTTTGACATATTTTTCCCCATTCCTAGTTTTGACTTTAGCAGTAAGCCAAAACTATTTGATGTAGGAAACATATATAGTAGGATTCACAGTTAATGCATACCTAAGAGAAATAGCATTCAAGAATTTAGCCATATCTATGAAACCTTCAGGAACCAACTCTTCATCCAGTAAAGCAACATTATTGTGATTTTCTGCCCAGGTACGTGTACAATCAATTAATTAGGGTTTTGAGAAATTGGGGATTTTTGACTTTGAGAGTAATAGAGTGTTAGGGTTTGAGAGAACTTCTATTTGGACCTCTTAAAAACCAATTGTGAATGTCAATTAGGTTTTAAACTTGTTTGGAGAAGTTACACATTCCACCCTCACACTTCCAACCATAGCAGCACAACCAGGATATCAGCAGAACTAGTAGCAGAATGAAACAACTAGCAGCAGATTGATTTGGCCAGCAGCAGAGTTGACTAGTCAAACTTGGTCAAAAAGTCAAACGATCCTCAACAATAAAAGCTCAATATACGCCTTGATCCTTATAAAAAGGAACTAATCTTCCCCTAATTTAGCACACGCAAACCCTAATCGCTTCCAAAAACACCAATCAACCAAATCAAATCACAATTAAAATGAAATCCACCCCTGAAATAATCAACATCTCCTCTCATTCATCATCAGAGGATGAAACACCATTTCCAACCTATGTGCCACCATTCCGTCCTCCCCATAATGGATGTAGGACAAAGGAGCAAGCATGGAAGAGAAAACATGATCTTCCAGTGTTTAAGGATCTTTTGAACTTGAATCAAACACCAAGCACATCCAGGGGTAAGAAAGTTATGTCCCCCAAATCTCCATCTTCATCAGAATCATCAAAAGACCCAACCTGGATCCCAATCAGACCTCCATCTCCAATGGAACTTGTTTCCCCCTTTCTTTGTACATCTTCAGATGAGGCTGAGCCTCAGAACAATCCTCCTGCTACTCCTGAAAGACCACAATCATCAAGGCTAAGGCCAGCATCAAGAATAAGAAAGTCAAACCCTCCTCTACCTAAAGAAAGAGAAGTGGTAATTGGGCTTCCATGCCCTAGGCATTGATGTAGTTGTTGATTGTTGTAATTAGATTTTATCTGTTGATGTAGCAATATTTTGGTTGTCTTGTGAAGTAATTTATGGTTGAAGTACTTTGTTTTGTAATCTTTCGTTTGATGAATGATAAATGACTTTGTTCTGTTTTGAATATCTTTATTCTTGTGAATTTACAGCAACAATCATCACCTATAACTTTTCCTGCAAAATTTTAGGCCAAACACCACAAAACAAACCAACATGTGTTGCAAATGTACTAGAAATATGTAGCAGTAGAATCATATAGCAGCAGAGTACATTCCAACTAACAACATGCTTCTTAAGAAGCAGCAGAAACAGTTTAACAAGCAACACAGTATCTTTACAAAACTTTACAAAAACGTAAGGAGATAATTTTTTCAAAGATTGATCATACCAATGTTTGCAATTAAAAATTGAAAGCTCCCCACATCAAAGTGTTTAGTGAGTACATCAGCAACATTGTTATCAGTATGAATCTAAACAATTTGAATTAACTTCTTTTCAAAACAATCTCTTATAAAATGATGCCTTATCTCAATATGTTTTGTTTTAGAATGAAAAACAGCATTTTTAATTATGCAAAGTGTGTTGTTGTTATCAATATGAATTTTGGTGTTCATGAAATTGTACCCATAATCCAGCAGTTGATTTTGCATCCAAAGCACCTGTCCGCAATAACTTGAAGCAGCCACATACTCAGCTTCAGTTGTTGAATTTGCAACCACTGTTTGTTTCTTGCATTGCCATGACACCAGTCTGTTTCCAAGAAATTGACAACCTCCTGTTGTAGACTTTCTATCCAAGCAAGCTCCAACATAGTCACTATCTGAGTATGCTACCAAATCAAAAGGTGAATCCTTAGGATACCAGAGGCCCAATTTGGGTTGATGCCTTAGATACCTAAAAATTCTCGTCACTGCATTGAGATGTGATTCTTTGGGACATACTTGGAATCTTGCACAGGCACATACAGCAAACATAATATCAGGCCTTGAAGCTGTAAGGTACATCAATGAACCAATCATTGATCTGTACAAGTGAACATGTACTTCTTTTCCATTTTTATCTTTCAACAAAGGTTTGTTGGATTCCATGGTTGTCTTAGCAAGCTTAGCATCTTCAAATCCAAACTTCTTTAAAATGTCATTGACATACTTATCCTGACTAATAAATATGTCATCTTCCTTCTGTACAACTTGAAGACCCAAGAAGAAGGTGAGTTCTCCCATTGAACTCATAGCAAACTTATCCTTCATAAGCTTCTCAAAATCAACACTCATAGCTCTGTTTGTAGAACCAAAGATGATGTCAGCAACATAGATTTAGACTAGCAAAATATCATCCTTTTGTCTTTTGAGAAACAAAGTATTGTCAATCTTTCCTCTACTAAACCCATAATCTAACAAATATGTTGACAAGGTATCATACCAAACTTTGGGAGCTTGATGTAAACCATACATTGCTCTATTCACCTTGTAAACTTTGTCAGGATAATCAGGGTCTTCAATACCAAGTGGTTGAGACACATAAACTTCTTCTGTAATGGTCCCATACAGAAAAGCACTTTTTACATCTATCTAATACACTACAAAATCTTTGTATGAAGCACAATCCAAGAATAGTCTAATGGCTTCTATTCTTGCCACTGGAGCAAATACTTCATTATAGTCAAGGCCTTCTTGTTGAGTGTATCCTTGTGCTACTAAACTTTCCTTATTTCTAATGACTATGCCTCTTTCATCTCTTTTGCATCTAAAAACCCATTTAGTGCCAATCACTCTCTTCCCATTTGGCAAATCAACCAAAGTCCAAACTTCTTGTAATTTGAATTGCAGAAGCTCATCTTGCATTGCTTCCACCCAACTTACTTCTTGTAAGGCTTTGTAAGTATTTTTGGGTTCAATTTGAGATAGAAAACAGGCAAACAAGCAATTTTGTAGATCTTTGTGACTGTTTCTTTGATGCAGAGATCTTGCAAAGAAACTTTGATGTTGTAGATCTTTCAGCT